>VCRD01004093.1:0-50542 GCA_006783055.1 Trinorchestia longiramus
CTTTCGCTCTGTCCTCTTTCGCTCTGTCCTCTTTCGCTCTGTCCTCTTTTGCTCCGTCCTCTTTCGCTCCGTCCTCTTTCGCTTTATCCTTTTTTGCTTGTTTCCCTTTTGCGTTTTCCGTTTTGCTCTTCTCCCGTCTGTATTTTCCTTTTCATGGATCTCTGAATGTCTCAAGTTTATTCTCAACTGATATTCTCAGGGTAAAGCTCGTGATTGTTGTGATGCCATTTACGATGTAGTTTTTATGAATGGAGAGAGTTTTGAAGTCGGTCAATTATCTGTTTAAGACTGCGATCCAATAGTTGTAAGCAGGACGCTTGGTACTGTTACGTTAATGATACTACGAAGCTAATGATATGGACAGAGCTGATTTCATACTCATAGGGCAGTTGCAGCAGTTAACTTTCCACTAAGTATAGCAGCTTGGCCAAGTAGCCCTGAGATCTTATTTCGTTGATTACTTAGGAGTGGTTCCTGCATTACTGAATTTCCAGGTAAGTCATCTTATGTTTAGCTGAGCGGTTCTCTACAAGCTCCATGGGGAATTTTGAACAAGTTCACTCGATGTTAAATTATACTTATTTAACGTATTTGACCGACATGTTAAAGTTGCCTGTAGTATTATGATTCGATAACATTATTTGGGAAGCCCCAATCTTGGCTAATCTAACTGGGCACTGCTTGAGCTCGCTCTGTCTGCCGTTATTGCACCTGGGCCGTGTGAGCAGCTGGCCATCATCGAGGCCTTCAAGCGCACTCTGGTGTGGCGACATATTGTAGACGTGCACTTTCGTATTCTTTCCTTGTATTTGAACTTTTTTCCGATTTGTATGGAACTAAAATCACCTTGCGCTTTAGACTCATTTTTTCAGCTTCAAGTGGGGTGCTCCAGTAATTTGTTTTCTTCGTAATAAATTTGAAATAATTTTTATTAAGTAATTTAGGAACTTGTTAACTCAAGATAAGCTTTTGAAATATGTTCCAGTAATTTACTGGAGGTTTGCTGAATTTCTTCTGAAATTCAGTGCTGGTATCCAATCCAATAACAGCTGGAAGATGAATTCATGGTGCATTCGCATTGTCTATAATTTTTCCAGGAGTGTGCAGAAGCGTGAACAAAATCTAAATGAGAGAATTTTGTAAAGCGTCCACATTGAACGTTTAAAATAGATTCATCGGAAAATTCTAGTTTCAAAATAGTACTTTTTGACTCAGGGGACTTAACAATGCAATTGCCTTCCTAACTGGTCGAATGCGCAATATTCTCTTCTACGGCATCACTTATGTATAGTTGTGGTTTGTTTGGTTCAAGTTGAGGAACCATATGCACTCAGAAAGTTATTTCTGTTGTAGATCAGCGTGTGCACTTTAGGAGTGGTGATAATAAAACTTGCGCGGCTCGGCTAAGTCAAGTTGCAACTTGTTTAAGTTGCAACTGCTCTAGAACTTGTTAACGCGATTCCTTGTTCTCAATGTAAATGATGGGTCGATGTTTCAAGTGGTTGAGCTATCTTTAGGTTATAAATTATTTCTGACTTGTGTTGCATGTGATAATTATCTCTATGAGCTACATCAGGAAGCGTTACTGGATGAAGCATGAAAAGTTAGCCTTAACATGTCGATCTTAGCTTTACCTTGTTTCTCAAACAGGCGTAAGAATTATCTTAACCGTTCTACAAGAGCTGCATATGTTTTCCACTAACAGAGCTGTTTCAATTTTTTCAATCACGAGATCTTGTTATTACGCAGAAGCGTTTTCGTCTTTTTTAAAGTTTTTTTTTACACTCGATTGTGATTATTCCTATTATCACAGTTATGAAAATGTGCTCAAATCGAAATGATGCGGCTAAGTAACTTGTGAGGGAGTGAAGATTCATTTTAAGTAGCTTGTGATGGATTAGTTTCTCAGTTAGGCCGATACAGTATCGTTATATGATGTGGGTTATCGCGTTCTTTAAGTTCCTACTGAACGTTCGTATGGTCATTGAGATCGATTGTGCATCATAATACGTGAGGGAAGTGCTCAGTGCTGATGGTAAGAGACATCTGTTTCAGGTATATTTGATGTATAGGTGCTCTAGTTCGCTGCGTAATAGGTAAAAGGTAGAGGAAATATTTATGAAGTATATGCTAAAGCTGAATGAATAGAACTAGATGGATATTTCATTTTTCATTTATGAAGCAAAAGTTGATCGATGGCACGAAAAATTAATTTTAAATGTCGGTGCTCACATGTCTCTCAACATGTGCATGTTTCGTCTCTGGTGTTTATTTTGTAAAAGCATGACGTCATAAAGACTGAATCTTGACGCAAAGTGAGCTAGCGGTTGTTGTAAGGGCATTCTTTGAAAATATGCTAGTACTCTTGGAGTCGAAGCAATCCCGACAGATGAATGGACTCAGTCCAGATAATGTAAGAGGCGCGAGACATTCTCATTCGGTGTGGATGTGCTGAATTTTATTGAACTTGTGGTATAGCGCGAAGTGGTTCGATATACTGGTCGGGGACTCCAAGATGGAAAAACCCGGAGTCGTGAAAGCTTCTCTTTTTCCATGTTTATTGTAGGGTGAACTGTAGTTGCTTGATAACTTAACACTTCTTTCTTGTGCTCTGTAAGAATTCACTAACTTTTTTGTAACTGTTTCTTTGAATTGTTTAAAGCTTATAACTATTTTTGGAAATCTTATTCACTTACAACAGTTCTGCCGCTTTTTTTCAATTTCAATTTTATACAAGCCATCTTTATGAAAATGTGCCTACTACTGTTTCCATTCTATGAAAGTATATGGCTTTGGAGTGCGGTTTCAGTTGTTGGAGGAAGTCATTGAACGACGAAATCGTTTTAAACAAATGATTTTATATATTATAGGAGTACCTTCACTGCAGCATCAGGTCAATGAATGTGTAGACAAATGCAAAACTGATCACCCATTTATTTGGTACTAGTATGAGCTGAATACCAATCGAGGCCAACAATTGCCATCGGTTTAAATTGCACGTAGCGGGGTTCCGCTGTAGCAAAACTAATTTTAATGGAATTTTAAACCTACATTGTAAGACAAATTAGGAGAAAGATTCGTCGCTTATCATGTTATCCATTGAAATAGCTTACCCATCATGAGTATCAATATACTCATACATATGCATAATAATATTCTATTGACAATACAAACAGTTGCTGTGTGTTGCTCTCTGGTGCCCTCCGAAAGTAGACAACAGAAAGTTATGTCGGTTCAACTTGTTTAGCAGCTCTTTTTTCTAAAGTAAATACTGACATCTCTCATTTTAAAATACTGTATCACCCATATATGTGTTTATGGTGAGTCATATTTGCCAAGAGTACATGCGATAGAATTTCATGACTCCGAAAATTACTGTGCGTGTCATTGCCAGACATTGAAGCCAGCAAACATGATCAGTGGTAGCTTTCAAATTAAATGGACAGCTGAATGATATCTCTGATCAATGTATTGATTCATAGGTGCCGACCTGATATATTACGTAGACTTTTCAAGGAGTGATGTGTATTTTAAAAATCGCCTGTAGGTTCTGTAACTTCAGAGAGCAATTATCAACCTGTGGCCAAAAACTTAAAGGCGTGAATTTTCGATTAAAAATTCTGGATACACTCTCTTAGGAAGGAGTAGAATGGTTTGACAGTAAAACGTTTAACAAACGAATTAATTACGGTTCTGTGTGGTGAAAATAGACTGAGCATTTAAACATAGATACAGCTCTTTCAGTTTCTTTTCAATTGTTCTTGAGCTTGTCTTGGAGATTTGGTGCTTCTCGAGGTTAAGCAACGTCTCGACTAAGTACTGTATGAAAAGGTGTGCCGGAATTGTGAGAGCTCGCAAGTGTGATTTACGATGAACACTTCTCAGTATTACCCCTATTTCTCAGTGGAATACGGAATGAACGGTGATGTAAGAGCCTGTTATGGGTTCACATCAGTGGTTCTTAACCTTTTTCACTGCTGGTATTTTCTGAAGGCGAACTATGTCTAGTATCCCCTGTAGATATATATTTATAAAAAGTATGTGTAGGGAAGCTGTGTTTTTTGAACACAGTTCATTTTAAATTTTTGATAAATCAAATGTGCGTTTGATACCTCTGTGCCGTAGTTTGGTACCATCTGGGGGCACTAGGACCCCAGGTTAAGAACTAACGGTTTAAATGTTTAGCCTCATCTTTTGATTCCTCTTTTCCCCCTCCGTCAAAGCAAAAGGCGGCATTCCGCGTAGTGAACCTCCTATTGCACATGCGTCTCTGTGCTTATTTTTACCTTCAACTCCTTTCTCCGAAATACATACGCTTCCTCTTTGTGCTAGCTTGAGCGAGCTATACTAGTCAAGAACCAGAAATTCTATGTGTTACTCACTTGAGTCTTGCTTCATTCAAATGTTTACCGAATTTCACAGCGATCGACATAAATGTACGAAAATGGTGGCTTAATCTTTAAGATATTATTAATAACTTGAGAGTTGATGTGTGGTTAATCGTTGGTATACTTGTGTATGTCATAATGATGATGGGTTAACTCAGTGCATCATGGTCTCTGGTGTTCAATTGCAGCTCTAGGTAATTCGAATGAGTCACTGCTGCCTTGTACGTGTGGGTGTATTTTCTAGAATGAATTATCTGATTGAGAATAATTTAAAATGAAGTCTGAGATTGACAATTACTTTCTTAGATCTGCTATCGTTTATAATAGAAAAACGCACAAATGAGTACTTAGGTGTATGTATATTTGCGTAGGTGTACCACAGAAAGGAGAAGGGTCTGAGCAAGTTCCCGGACGAAGGGTTCGAGGACCATCAGCCGTTTCCGACTCTGGAGCAGTCCCTGAAGACAGTGACCGACTCGTGCGGCTTCAATGTTGAGATCAAATGGACCATGCAGCTCGCCTGTGGAACCTATGAACTTCTGCACCCCTTCGAGCTCAACAGGTTCCTCGATCTTATCCTGAAGGTAAATCGTAAGCTGTGCCTTCATTATAATTAACAAGCTCGCTTTAGCCATTGTGACCAAGGAACCAATTTTACGCAATATCTTTCATCTACCACATTGCAATTATGAGGTACACTAACCGTTCTGGTGTCTTAGGGTAAGTTTTTCCATCAAGAACCTAATTATTTTTACCTTAAGCTTTCACTCAAACTGTGATTTTGAAGATCTTAAATGAAGATGCATTAGACGTAGCTCAAATAATTGTCATTTCAATGCTAGTCATGTTCCTATTGTGTGCTGAGTTTCGTAATAGTTGTGTATTGTGAGTTCATAAATCAATACATACCACGAGGGAAATTCGTGAATACCGCTAGTAATATTTGTGTGACTCACGAGTCATACTATTGTGTACCTAGAGTCATGAAATTATTGTCTTCTAAGAGTCATGTAATTATTGTCTTCCAAGAGTCATGTAATTGTATTCCAAGATTCATGTAATTCTGGTGTTCCAAGAGTTATGTAATTATGGTTTTGCAAGAGTCATGTAATTATTGTGTTCCGAGAGTCAGGTTATAATTGTGTACTAAGAGACATACAATTAGTGTAGTGTAATGTGAGTAAGGTAATTATTGCGTAAAATTTTTTGGCTGAGAGTATGACTATTACCCTCTTATCCTCCTTACTCCTGGCGTCTGTGTGCATGACTGAGGTGCGTGTGCGCGATTGTGGTTCCTGTGAAAGATTTATGTATTAACTTTAGACGGCAGGAGACTCATGTAGTACCTCTAAAATAGACTAATCTGTTCATTTCTGTTGCTATATTCTATTTTGTTCAGACAATAATCACGCTCAGGCATCGTAGTAAAAGTAATGTGATTTTGAATGAAGAAAAGTAAATGTCACTCACTGCAATCAATCAAACCTCAATCCTTTTCTGCGGGGTTCCTTTTCCAGTATTGAGCAAGCCATTTTTCAGTATGTGTTCTCGGTATCGGTCGAGACGATATTTGCGGGCAATTGCTTCTAAATTCTGACAATTTTAAGTAGAAAAAAGTTGAGAGTCAGATATTATTACTTCTTATAATTAATTTTAGTCTTCGTTTCTCATTCGTAAATTATCGTCTGAAAAAACGCTCTTCCTAGCTAACATCGGTGAACCCGTTAAGATATCGGTAGGTTCCGGTTAGTTGTCAGTCTCCTAGTCTAGATAAGTGATTGTTCATTAACAGTTACAGAAAATTGCATCTTTCCAAACTTCTTAATAGCGAAAGTTATACCGGTAAGATATTCAACAATGTTTGTAAAGGCCTAAAACTTTCACAAGCGTCTCTTCTCATTTCAGCGTGAGTCAGAAAAATATCCTTGTTTGAGGACACGCATTAACCATTCCTTTATATAATCCTATGCCAAGTACAGTACTATTGTGATCATACCACGAAGCACAAGCGTCACCTTTACTAAACATAATAATCCTAGTTCTACTATTAAAGACAAGCTCTGTCGATTAGGTTCAACACTCTTAAATTTAATAAAGGTTCAGGAATTTGTAATAAATGGGACATACGTTTTGCAATAAATAATAGTGACGTCACTATTTTCCATTGTAGGTGATTATTCCACCTTGGCTCACAACTTTGATATTGGGCACCCGCCTAACCGCTGAAACCTTTCACTTCCACCTTACAAGGCTTCATTTTTTCAGCTACAACTTGTAATTTATATCTCTTTCTCTTTTAATCCGTTCTGCACTGATCTCCGTCGAACCAACTTCACGACTTTAACCCGCCATCCTTCACATTTACCCACTTGTCAGTCTCCAGCCCATTTCTTGTTGAGCCTCCTTTTGTCAGCATCACTGCATTTTTTTGCAATTTGTTATCCCTCCCTATTTTTATAATGCCCCTTGCTTTTCTGCCACAACATTTTCATGTATTCATAAAAAAATTCCCCAGACGGATGCACCGACTTCGCTTTAGCTCCCGTTTAACAGCACCCTTCATTCTTTTCACTTTTTTCCGTGTCAATAGCCATGGTGTATTCCCTTTTCTTCGGATTCAATACATCTTCAGTAGCATCTCTTTCACTGCGGCAGTATTGTCATTTTATGTAAAGGTAGTAATGATGTGTGTAGTGTTATTTTTCGTGTTACTATGCTACTATTTTTGTGTGGTACATATAATATTAACCAACTTTTTGAGTGAACCACTATCCTCTTCATTTCGTTTACTGCTTTTCTGCAGACACTTTTCCTTTCTTTGCAACGACAAAACTTCTACCTTCGCTCCACCGTTCACTTCTTTGTCCCTTCCTCTTTTCGAAACCTAGTATTATATTGTTTCTTTGCATTCTTATGCACCACTTCTTTGAATACTTTCATTCCATGTTATACCTTTCATTTTGACTTTCTCGTATTAACTCATAATGTGCTTTCAACCATGTGATATTCTTCTCCCCAACTGTCTGTAATTTTGTATCTAATATAGACTTCCAGGCTTTATCTTTCAACGTCTCGATTGTTTCTTATACCAGGAAACGATCTGATATTAGTTTGACATTACTGCTCCTTCTACACACATGTTCATCTAGCACGCAAATTATTTTCTCCTTCGCCAACGTAATATACGAAGGCTGCTTTTTTTCAACCTCTCATGGGCTATAAAAAAGACTAATTTACATAGAAACGCGAGGTTTGTTTGAAATAAGCGTACACTCCTAAATGCGTGACACAGAACTCAAGCGGCAGCGGCGAGAGTGACGACAGTTTTTGATACTTGGAATGGCGTATGACGTCTATGTCTATGCTTCCATTGAGCTGACTGGCTCTTCGTTTCAGGATTGAAAAAATGGCATCCATGTCTGATCTATTGTCACAGTCGATGAAAATAAAGTCCCATTCATGCCGTCATCACGCGTCAAAATTGCTTGGCGACATGCCACGATTGCAGTCTTGTCCACCAACATGAGTGGCACTCAACTGCTGGACACTTTTCAAGTCTTCTTGCTGGAATGTGTGTGCAGATTTCACGGAAATGCAAACTTTGGAGGCCATGTGTTTCACACTCATTCAACGATTCTCTGAAACAACTTTCTCCACTCACTGGATCTTATCGTTAAACCGGCTGGTACCTGGCCGAAGTTATCTCGATTTGTTGTCACACGATATTCTGCCTTTCTTTGAACTGTTACACCCACGAATGCACGTTAGACACATCCTTGACACCATCACCACATGTCTCACTCAACTGGAGGTGAATTTCAATCGGTGTCATACTGTTCAAATGGAGAAAACGAATGATTATACGCTGTTTTTGTAAGGAAAGCGTCGCCATTTCAGGTATCAAAAGCAATTCTCACTCTGCCCGCTGCTGCCAGAGTTCTGGGTGTTGTACAGTGCTGCCATCTCTGTCACCCATTCAATACGAGTACTGCGTATTTTAAAACATACTGCGTGTTTCTATCTGTTTCCACTCCTGACAAAAACATCGGAGGTGTTATAACTTGAACACACTTCGTATTACATTGTGTGAAGCAAATTTATTGAATTTCGCTCCATACTATTACAATTAGCTGTTTCAGTTGATGCATGCCGTATTCTTTTGTCTTTTGGTATACTAATTTGAGAATACGTTTTTAGGTAGTTTTGGAGCACGGAGGTCGCCGGAAGATTGTATTTTCAAGTTTCCATCCCGACATTTGCTCAATGCTACGACTGAAGCAGAACCGCTACCCCGTGCTCTTCCTGACACAGGGTGTATCCGAGATATGGCCGGCATATGACGACTACAGGTGTCAGGGCATTAGACAAGCCGTCTTCTATGCTACCTCTGCTGACATACTTGTAAGTGACCTGTTCTATTTCGGTGTATGAGTGCAAGGAGGATAAAGGGGGGCGTCGATACCCCATGGTATGAGAAGTCGTTGACAATGTGATAAATAATGATAGTTCTACTATTAGTAACGTAGATTTGACCATGTAGATGATATTGAGCTATCACTAAAATAACTTTCTAGCTCTTTTTAACACAACTCGCGGTTGTATTGAATACTGGTAGCTTAGGTATGAGATTATGTATTGCCATGGCGCATTGATTGGGCCTTAATTTATTTGTAAGAGTCTATAATAGTGTACAGAGGTGCGTGAAATAGTCAAAATCCGAAATGCATTATCGTTTGGCCTTCTAAGCTGGTGGAAGCTGAATATGATTACAGCCAACCCTTCGATAAGACGGACTACTTGGGGGGAAGGGTGGTCTGGATTAGCCGATTGTCCGGAATAATCGATATGCCTATATATATGGCTATATATGCACAAATAATCACCTTAATAAGGCCTAAATACATAATACATTATACTGTATGCACTATACTGCTGTATACTTTAAAATATTTAGCCTGTGGGGTAAAAGAAATTACAATATTACAACCCCTTTACCGCGGACGACGTCCGTCTTATTCGATATCCGGATTACCGAGGTCCGTCTTATCGAGGGTTGACTGTAATACAACTTCACCATGGTTGTCTAACATGTAGATGAAAAGTATTGAAGCAAAAGCTACTGCAATTGTGCGAGTTCTTGGTGGTCTTGAACTCATTGGAATAGATGGTTGTACAAATGATGAAAGTCAATAACTTAGGCTGTAGCACTCGTTTTTTGCCAAAAAAAAAAGAAATTATACGGAGTGGTAACGTCATATGGGAGAGTAGGCAATATAAGAAAATTAAGTGGTACTGTGGGAGTGAAGTGCTTAGGCGTTCAGAAAACAAGACTACGGCAATGGAGGTGAGATCAAATAAATATATGAAAAGATGTAAGAACGTTTTAAAGCTTGTGTTAACGTTTCGTTACTAGTAGATCGGTGAAGAAAGTGAGGTATAGAGTAGAGAAGATTTATCGATGTGCTGCTATTAGGAGCATCGAAACGAGTATTGAAGTGTTGGGGTTTCGGAAAAAGTGCGAGTTAGTTGATGCTCGTGTTATTGTTCGGTCTATTTCGTGTACTACTCAGATTGGGACGTAATAATTATGGTAGGATTAGCACTGTTTTGTAGCTTGAGAAACAACGGCGTACAACGAATGCCAGACGTGGTGAAAGAGCTGTTGATTATGGCACAATGCAAAGCGTTCGAATGGTTTTGGCAAAAGGAGAGAATAATTTGGTAAGTGGGAAGAAAGACACAAGAAGTAAACTAAAGTTCAACGGATGAATAGAAGAAGAGAATCGATCTAAAGAGATACGTCTATATAGCATGCTAAAGGCTGTAGGGAGCGGAGACCCATTGTACTCGATTTGTCCTAGTAATGATTAAACCTGTTTTTTCCTACTTTGTGTATTTGCTGAATTATATATACGAGAAACGGAACTACAGAATGTCTTGGCAGTGGTTAACTCGCGAGAATGGCTAGGTCCTGTAGAAAATACACTATTTGGCAGTTCTCTTGCCCAAACAAGGCCGAGGAGCGGGACTGGCGCCAAGTGTTCTAAACGCTTGGGTTAATACTTCCTCTCGTCTCTGACCCTTTCCTCTCAATGTGTAATGTAGGATATCGTATTGAGGTGGATTATTATTGAGATGTTGTCACCAACAAATTTCCTGTTTTCTGCATCATGCATTAGTGGAGGCACTACTTATCTCATTTCTTAGTTCCTTTACTCACTTTAAAGCATGAAATGATGCATAAATGAAGACTTGAATTTGTACGTTTTTAGGTTTACGTTTTTGGGAAATTAAAACATCTTCATTTCAGGGCATTAACCTTCACACGGAGGATCTGTTAAGAGACCCCACGCAGATGGACCTGGCTTTGAAGCACAACCTTATAGTTTTCTGCTGGGGGGAGCATAACAACAACCGCAGTACTATTGCATACCTCAAAAGCCTAGGCATGCACGGCATCATCTACGACAAGTGGGTGTCTTTAGCTATTCCACTTTCTCTTGAATTTATTTCACTGTTGAATGTAATTTATTCAATCAAATTATTTAATAATAATTGCTACTTAATCAAAGGCTCGTATTCGAAGGAGAATTCTTTTTATTCTTCTGTAAACTTCAAAATATTTGATACCGTTGTTGAGCTCATTATCGAATCTCTTCGTATGAAACATGAAAGAAATTTGATAAAAGTGCTGCAAGCGTAACCCACACCAGTTTTATATTTTATAAGACAGGGAAAAAGGTGCGAAAAACTTCGAGGTAGCAGAAAAGTTACCGCTTACCTTTGCCGCTGTATCACCAAACAATATTTTGTCGACGTTTTACAGCTTAGAAAACCGGCAGAACACTCTAAACTTCTTACAACGCTGACATACAGACATGAGAGTGATACAACGCAAACATAAGATCAGAAAAATTAAAGTGTATTCTTATAAGCAGTTGCGTCATTTTCCGGGAGAAAGATTTATATTATACACATTGAGGGTAGCAGCTCATCCAACAGTACAGACATTGATACTTGTGCTTTTAATAGGATTGCCACTCGAAGTTATTTGTCTTAATCATGAAAAACAGCTGTAATAATTTCTATTGCAAATACTGGGTGAGATTCATTTAACCTAACAAAGTACAGACCAATGTCACAGTTAGGTTAAGAAGTATTCAACACACTGAAAAGCCCGTTCTCCAGCTAACAATTTGGTACACTTTGAACGTGAAATTCAAGCTTCGATATGAGACAAAACTTTTTTATACTAGTTTTTTTTCAATTTTGAAAATATAATGACTCTGCCTGGCTCCGCGGACTTCCTATATGCACTTTACTCGACTGTGCAAAAGAACCTATTCCTACTAACTATTATCTCTAATATTTTATCTTAGTTTTATTTACGTTTGCGATTTGGTCAGACTTGAAGCCAACGTTTGACAACTACTGGACCACAGGCAGTGTGAAATCATGTACGTACTTGTTGCATGGTCGTCATGAATTTAGTCACTCGATATTGAGTAAGTCGTATGTGAAAGACTTAACCATTTGGCCAGCTGGACGGTAACTGCAAACTCCAATGAACCCTAAATGCTCTCACTGCATGGAACAACAAACAGGATTTTCTTGCTAAAGAAAACTTCCTAACACACCGTCCATTTACACTGAACATCCAGAAAGTCTCTTGCCCGAACACTATAATGCCTTGTGAATTATTATCATTGATGACAGACTCATCACAATAAAATAACACACTCTGACCTTGAGGACTATATGAATCAAAACTTTGAACCTGCTCTAACACCTCTCATAAATGTTAGGGTGCAGCGCAGACCGAACTTCATCTTGGATGCTAACTAAACTCAAAACTAAACTTGATTATGGTGATGAGGTCAGTCATTCTACTTTACCATATTTTATCAAGCGACTGATTCCCATGCATTGCTCTGCTGTACGTGTTGCAACAGGAATACTTCGACCATCACTTCTCACGACCTCATTTAGGTAATCTGGGACCATACCACTGAAAAAATTCAGAGATATAAAGATGCGTATGTTCAAAAACCAGTCGACTCCATCCATCCGCTATTTCGAATGACGGTTGAAAGGGACGATTAGAAGGGACTCGAAGAGATACAGTAAAGCAAAAAAACAGAAGGCAGATAAGAAAAATTCTAAATCTGATAACTTTTACTACAAAGCATCATGGAACCTGTCAATATAGGATAATAGTTAGGCGATCAATGTCAATTAAATAATTTGAAAATATAGAATTTGCTCAATTACAGTTCTTAGAGTAGGAAAAATATGGTTTTTAAGTAATTCCTTATACACTACTGCATTTACTCTCCTATGTAGCCTAACAAGAGGCCCTGTACCAGTTGCTAAAATGGCTGGGTTGAAATTTGTAATTGAGCACGTGACATGGACTGAAAAACATTGGGAATGCACTAATTTTCGTGACAAATCAAAACTTAACTTGTTTGGTTCTGATAGGAAAAGGTTCGTTCGACGCGGTCTTAGGAAAGATATTCTCAATGCACTAAAAGTAGTGTTAAGTTTGGAGAGGGAATGTCTTGGTTTTTCGTATCATTTAAGCAACTGGTGCACGGCCTCTTATTAAGCTACGTGGGAGAGTAAAAAAAAAATCTTTATTTCCAATCGAGTACACAGTACACAGACATTAGTACATTGGTTTTTCAAATTCTTAAGGTTAACATTCTAAGAGTAAGGGTGATGGTGAGCTCCATGCGACGATCCCTGGAAGTTGATAGGCGTTTTCATGGGTTGAGTGCTTAACGGGTTGAGTGCACGGCGCGGCGTACGAGAAATAACTCGTGTCCATGTCCGGATTCGAACCCGCGGTCTTTCTACGTGAAGCAGAGACCCGATACAGAACACGGGCCGCAGACCACTCGACCACGGTGGCAGCAGTACATAAGGAATTACTGAAAAATGATGTTTCACCTAGCTTAAGAACTGTAATTAACCAGGCAGCTATATTTGTGCAATATAACGCTCCGTGTCACACAGCAAAATCTCTTAATACACTTCTATTAGCGGAGAATATTACAGTGATAGAATGGCCTGCTCCGAGCCCAGACTTTATTCCCATAGAGATTGTATGGAAGATATTGAATAAATGATTTAAGACAAAGCATCTAAAAACTGTCGATGAACTATGGAAAAATTTGAAAGAACAATAGAAGAAAATATCTGTCCATGATTGCAAGACTTAAATGCACTCCTGTAGCAAAACATGTTATGGTGTTATTGAAAGTAAAGGACTACATACCAGGTACTCATAAACGTGCAGGCGAATTTTTATTTTGATACGTTGTATCAATAAAATTCGTGCGATTTTGTTAATCGTTCTGATCATAATGATCACCTATTTTTCGTAAGTGTTATATATAGTACTATAACATGTTCAATATTAAGTGAGCGAAATCTATATTTTCAAATTATTTAGTTTACATTGATCGCCTTCTTGTCCTATATTGACAGGTTCCATTATGCTTTGTAGTAAAAATTCTATCAGATTTAGACTTTTCCTTATCCTCATTCTGATCTGTTTGCTCGCTTCTGTAAACTCTGAGTTAGTTACCAGATAATTGGTGGAAACTAACAAAAAAATGCATCAGTTTGGGTTGCCCAAATTTTGTTTACAAGTCTGCCCTCCGAACTTTCGTTGTTTTTTAAAGAAGAGTATATCAAACATTGTGATGAAGATAAATCTGTTTTCTAACGTTCAGCCCCTCCTGATGTATTTTGAACGAGATTCACTGAACGTATCACGGCATACGCGAACTCAGTCTATAGAGACTGCTGGAGGCAATGCAATCTTACATATTGTATCTAAAGATCTTATTTTAATTTGAAACAATATATTGATATTTCTAAGCTAAACTGTATCTCAATGAGATAATCCTTACTTTCTATCTGCAAATTTGCTGCTATAATGCTTTTACAAATAGTAATTGTGGCCAATTTAGTAATACCAAAAATTGGACTAACAAAATTAACTATTGACTCACTCAAGGTGAGTTATGATGCCCAAACTAGAATCATGATCATTGTAAGAGATATACTAATATAATGATAAATGAACATGATTAAGTTAATATGTAATCATATTAGTGTATCTCTTGCTGCCTAGCATACTTCGACATATCTTGTCTCGAAAGTCGGTATTTTGGGTTTATGAATTTTCAAATGTGTCAGAGTATCTAATGTGCGAAAGGTAGCAGCACCACAAATGGTAGGAACCAGAAGTGATACTGCCTGTGCTACTGACACACGAATAGAGCAGCCCCACGTGTACAGAAAGCTGTTTGTTGACGTAGATCAACTGATTCGTAGCGCAGTATGTACTCTAATGAACAGACCATAACGATTTTCTTTTTACCTTTCCTGGACGAGTCAAAGTCATTGAGAACGTTATTTACCGCATTGATTTTTCACTCGATCATATGTTAACTGATGGTGTTAACTGATTACTCTAAAATCGTACTTACTGGATAAGCCTGAAAAATCTATGACTAAATAAATTTTTGGTTACGAAGTTAACTAGTTATTCTTAAAATTAGTGATTTCCATTAATCTTTGTTTTTTTTAAGATTTTAACCCTACAGCTTTAAATGTTTTTTTAGATCATGCATGTAAGAATTGACAGGATAAAACTCCGTCCCATTTTTTGAGAAGTATATATTTTTCTAAGTCAACTGTACAAGTACATTTTTAATGGCAGAATTTCTAAATGTCTCGTGTTTTTTATTGGTTTATGGTTGTTTTTGCGTGAAGGGTCTATAGCAGTATCTACATAATATATTAATGTAGAAAGTTCGACTTTCGATATCAACTATTGAATTCTACAAAGGACTGTGAAACGTGTTAATATGAAGTATTTCGCTGACAAAACGCATGAACAAAATACAGTCACTGACCATATGTGGTTCTTGATTATCTACACTCGAGTGTTGGAAAGCGCTGCATAAACTTCTCCTTTCATCAGATCATTTATTTCGGTATTCGAAATGTACGCGCTTCTGACGGCTTGCCCTCTGAAGATAGGATGTACACAACGTTTTCACAGTTCTTTTGGCCGTAGTTTTCAGGCAATGAAAGAATAATCAGATCGCATTGTTCGTTGCACAATTAGTGTTCATATTGGGTAATGGTCGAATTTATTTCTTCCAAATATATCTCTATTACCCGGAGAATTAATTTCCTGTGCAAACTAGGCATCCCATACATCTTTAGCAATGTCGAGTATTGATATAGAATTATCTTTGTAATTGGACTAAACTCATCACTTTAATTTCTTCAGAATTGACGTCTATAACGACAAAGAAGAGAAAAAGAGCATCTTTCTTTGCGAAGAGCACGACAGTATTGGCAACCATAGCTCGCTGACTGAAAGTGAACCTTCCACTGATAAGTCATGCCTAGCATCCAAGTCTGAGAACTCTTCTTCTTCAGTGCCTGGTCCTAGTTCTCGCACCAGCGCTTCCCAATCTGCTGCGGTCGCTGAGGGAACTTAAAGGGAATTCAGCCTTCTAGAGATCGATTGTTCTGTTGTATCGTCTCATTTTGAGACTCTACTATAGTGAGCACAACTTCAGTACTCAAATCGGTTTTATTCATTAGACTTCTGCCACAAAACTAGATGATATAAGATGTAAGAGTTGTACTAATCTTACTCGGTAGAAGTGGTGATAACGTGATTTTATGGTCATGATACCTAATAGTATCATATGCCAGTTCATCTTCACTGAACAATACCTTTAAGTTTTGCTATCGGAAATCAGTCTAGTTATGACCATTCTCTTCTCTACGTAGCTGAAAGTAAGACATTTTCTAAGAATTAATGTTCGTGTGGAGGCCATGTACGTGATGGTGTCAAGTATTAATTGCACACAATTTCCTGGATTATTACACTTCAAGATACTACATCAGACTCTCAAGTGATATGTTACGAACTCGAAGAAACTGTGGCTAACCATCGAAATCGATAATGGAATTATAATATTAAAAGATTCAGTATCAAACCATCAGACTTGAACTTTTTTAAATAATAATGCTGATGGTACTGTACCAAACTCATGACATTATCTATTGATAAGTTATTGAACTATTGAGTGAAGTTGTATGAAAACATTATAGAGTAGTAGATAAAACGCTCTTTCTTGCTGCATCTCCGGAAATTCTTCCTTGGTAGATTTGCATTCTCCTGTCTTTGCCTTCCAAGTTGGATGTAGCTGTTGGAATAAACAGTATGAGTAGATCATATTTTGTATCATGGTCACAAGAAAAATTTTGTGCTGTGCTTGTTGGTATAAACCCTCTTGTGTTGCGATTTTACAAACTTGTATTTTGCAATGAATTTATTTAATTTACTTGATGATTATTGTCGATTCGAAAGAGGCGTTTTGAATGAATTTATTAGATACTCTTCAGTATATTTCTTTACTATGACTACTGGAAATTATCTCTTGTAACTCAACTACTCCACTGTTGATTTTAAAGCGTTAAAAGTGGTAGTTATTAGCAGTAAAACTTTTCTTGGAAGATTTTGTTGGTCGGTGGGTCATACACAGTTTGTGTATGTCCAGGCTGAACTATCGGCGATCTAATTACATTGAGTTGGGCTTTGTTTTTTGTCATCACTATACATGCCTCAGCATTGGTATGGTGTTTCAAACGAGTTGGGTCGGGTGTAGTGTCAATTGACACTGTACCCAGTAGGCTCCATAAGCTGAAATATTTTCTATGTAAAGTAATTTCTAGTAAGCACGATGGAAAATGCTGCTTGTACATCTGTGAGATCTGGCGTTTCTTATGCTAGGTAGGATTTAGAGCTCTGCTGTGCTATCCTAATCGTATTTTCCTAGTTAGATCCTCTAGAAGTTATGACGTTCTAATCCTTATCGAGTAGGTCGCCGACATGCAGTTTCGACCTCTTCTTCGAGTGCAATTTCTTAAATATGCTTTTATTTTTAGTGTGAATTGATCTTTATTGGTTAAAGTGCCTTCTTCTACCCGATGTATCGTGGTTCTTCAGGGTAACATGTATGATGTATCAAGTAACTAATTGTCATCATAATGTGGTATTGTAAAAAAATTGAAACTTATTTTTTAAGGGGGATAGCTTTATTTTGCGTTCTAAGTTATGTTCATACATATTGAGTTCCTGTTCGTATTTTCTCTTATGCGCTGATTTATTGAGCACGGAAATTTATCGTAATCTTTTAAATGTTGAGGCAAGAGGTGGATTTATTCTTGTATTGACTGCAATCTTTTGAATCTGTCAGTTTACCATGACTTCATTGTGGTCTACTATGTTCCTATGTTGACTTTTTACCATTTTAATAGTGTCACGGATAGGGGCTTGTTAATGAGGAAATTTTCCAGCTCTTGAGATGCAACCGCTTATTGTTAAACATAATTCGTGTGTTAGCTGTGGGGTGGTTGGTTGATGATGTAACCTACATGAGAAGTAAAAATATTTTAAGTTGTATCATCGAGTATCACGAAAAGAGTAAACTCCTCTTCAGTGCTAGTTTTCCCCTGTGAAGAAGGGACTGGAAGAGTACTAGTAAATCAAATATACTCTCTGGAGTTGAACCAACTTCCTCACCTGGGGCTTGCGGCTGTGAGTGGGAGTTGTGTACTTTTTATTGCTTGCCCTGGAGACTGGTAGCACTTCAAGTACGAAGCACCCTTTGAGGTAGGGGCGCTCAGGTCCCCTGTCCTCGGCAGGCAAGAAAAGGGCAGCTGCAGCATGAATGTGTCATAATCTTCTTAGGCTTCAAATTCTCAACAGTGCTTAATCGATCATTTTTAATTTTTTAGATAATCCATGAACATCTAGCGGACACTGCTATGTGGATGATCATCACAAGCTTAATGATCCAACCTGTGTTCTGTGACTGGGTGACTGGCAACTTATTCATAAAGCATGCAAAAGAACACGGCTCTCACGTGCTTAGGTCATATACTTAGCATGACTAAAATCAGCCGAACTGATGTTACATTTGGTCTCCAACACATATAAAACATGTTTTGTTCATCTTTAGTGCTATACAGGGGCATTGACAAGTCCAGGAAGCAGCGTTTTTTTTCCTTCCTACAACGCTGACAGTGTAAACATTTGTAGACTTCAAATGTTTCTTACAACCTAGCATACGTATTTATATTTTATATTGAGCTCTGTATACTTATACTTTAAATTCGGTCACTAAAGAGGTCTTTACTCTTGTCAAATTGTCCTCGTAACCGAATACTTCAAAACCAGTAATCGAAAGCCTCGCGAGTGTAGTTGTAGTTTCACCATGGTAGAGAAAATCGCGTAACTTGAACTTCAATGATTTTTCCCTCGCTCACTCAGTGTCCTTCATTTAGAACTCTTTCTTGAGTTCTGATAGTTAAAATCCTGTTACCTTGAAGCTAGGTACATATTGGAATTATTTTTAGAAATCCATATATTCTTCTACTAGAATGACGCGAGTCATCGGATAAATTGCATTTGTAGTAGTTTTTGCCAATTCTCCCAAGCGTTGAATGTAATTACTTGTGTTGGATATTTTTCATTTCCAATTTTACTCGTGAAATAAGGTGAGCACTCACGAGTGCCATCGAAAAAGAGACTCTAATGTACCGTTTGGGATTACTTTACCACGAGCCAGTGATTGATTTTTGTGTTTGTTCGGGTGATCTTAGTTTACGGTCTGAGATGGGCAGTCTCGATGGTGTATAATATATGTTGGGCGTCACTGCTCTCTTTCTTCCATTATTCAACTGGAAGCGTAGGTGGTCGAGATTGTTATGTAGCAGCGAGGATATTTGTATAAGCCTTTGTTAAGCGAACTGTCTTAACGCCAGGTACTCGTTGGGGTTGTTGATTCATTCTTCGAATCATTTCCTATGGAATACATATGCTTGATCATCAGAGTATCTTGGATCCACGGTACGCGTTTCGGTATGCTAGCATAATTTGCTCTCAGCAGTAAATCTGAGGAATTCGGGGTTTCAGGTGAAGTTCATAGCTACCCAAGCGGAATCAACACTATTTGTTCTTACAGTCCGTCGTAAATTTTGTTGTAAGGTTTCATCCTTTTTGTTTCTAAATTGTCTCTCTCTGTTGACGAAATCGGCGTACTATACAACTAACTTATTGTGCAAGTGTCATAGTTTTTACCTCTCTTTCTTTACTTGTGTCCAAAATACTTCGCATAATTGTACTAGCCAACTGAGTGATCCATAACACCGTAATTTTGTGTTCCTGTCTTTTAATGTTGCCTAAATTTTGAATTTGATTAGTCCGTCGATTGTCTTAGATGGGCAAATAGTGGGAACGAAAATGGGGGTGCATATCTTTCTAAATTTTAGTTATGAATATGTCGGTTTCACGTGGCATTAAAATATCGAGGGAAGGCGGCGCGTGCGTGTGCATTTGTTAATGCAGCTGCAGTATGCATTCATTATTACCTCGTTTAGGCCTAGTCTCTCCTGCAGATTTGCAGTTTATTTTTCTCCGTCGCACTAACATTGTGTGACCAGGTCATTTTTATGCGCTGGAGGAATACTAATGGCGGTCCTCTCTTCTTAGTTATACATGTATAACATCGCACCTTCTTCGCTCGTGTAGTTGTGGAACAAAATTACCTGTAGCTACATGTAGTCATCCCTGCTGTACTTGTTTATATCCTCTTAACAATCGAATATTTTTACGGTTCATGCTCGAGTCCCTTCAGAATCATGCTGTACAACTGCTGAAAAACCCTCATGAGCTTAGGCTTGCACATTCTGTCCTACTCAGCATCTGTGTTAAACTTCCAGCTCAACACAGCTGTTGCTAGCTTCTCGCTTATATTGATCAACACGAAATATGTCAGTTCTTTTAGCATGTAGATAGTGTATATTATAAAACGAGTGTAGATAGTAGTGTTTCTTCTCCCAGCTTTCTATCTTTCTTTCGTGCCTTGCAAAGGTGACATTAAGCTTCTTAGATTTATAGACGTGCATGTCTGCTTTCATTCTCGTCCCTGAAGTGGTGAAACCTTTAACAAATACAGAATCGACTCTATTATTTTCTCATTGTGTTCTTCGAATTTAACATTTTAGAAAATTTTTAGGATTATAATTGCTTATTAAAAGTAGCAATATCTAACGATAACTCCCCAGAGAAGTGGGAAGGCCTGAGAGAATTTGACTTTCAATAGTTGAGGTTTGGAAGTTGGCACTGATACTCAAGCGCGTGTTGGAAAATGGTTATTGAGTTCTATCTTCGTCAGCAGACAATTGCCACTTTTCCTCACTCTGAACTTCTAGCGACCTATCGCAGAATAAGCGTGTTAATTGCTAGGGAACGTGGGAGATTAGGATAATTAGGTATCTAATGCCATTTGTTTTTTTCTTTTCTGTACCTCGTTTTAGTTTGTCATTATACAGTACGGCGTACCTTTTGAGAGAGTATTTCCGGATCTGTCTACTTCGTTTCTAAGCCTTTTGCTAGCATACGTTGTCTGTATTTTTTTTTAATGGGCTACAGTGCTAAAACCGTGTGATTTTATCTAAGTAGATAAATACATTTTTGTATTCATCCAACATTAATGTATTTACGATTCTGTAGTGAAATCAGAGTACCGTAAAAAGTATTTATCTTCAGCTTACTTTTGTGACTCGAGCGAAGGTATGATAAGTTCAAAGGAAAGTATAATATTACTGTTAACCTTTTCTTTGCTTTAGGGAATTCATTTTTTTTTAGAAATGTATCTACTTTTTAAAACTTCGATGAAATAGGACATTTATTGTGCGAATGAATTTGAAGAAAGCAAGATATACCTCATTTTTTATTTTGTCCTGGACGTGGCGTCCTGATTTTCGAGTGCAATCGTTTCTATTGATGGCTCTGTTTTTGCCGGCGCAATATGATTGTGCAAGTTTCGAGGCTACTATGGCCGGGTATAATCCGATTTTCGTTATGAGTTCTTTTATTTTAGAATGTCCCCCTCACCTACCTCAGTTACTACTAATCTATAACGTGCGTTTAGTATGAATGCTTTGCAGAACTAATCATTATTTAATTCTGAATGTATCGGCTAAAAAAGTAATTAATATTAAAAATTATTGACTGATGATTATAAGAATGAACAATATTCACTGGGAAAAATGTTTCGAAGGACATTATCTCTCACATGACAAATTAGTCATACAGAATTATGCGCAGATTACGTCGTCGGATAATCTAAAGTAGTCAACAATATGCTCCGGAAATTATTAACAATCGTACCGAACATTATTGACTTACGAATGTACATAGTTCCATCTTGCTATCCTTCGATTTTAGTTGTATTGTTTGGGCTTCCTCAAGTGTATCACCTACAAATAAAAGTAAGCGATGAAACGAAGTTTTCTAGGGTACATGTGTCCCGACAGTATTTTCGGTTGTCATTTCACGCACTCGTGTACTCTCATTCGTAACCGTATTGATCTTCGAGTGCGCTGTCTTAAAAGCAACAATATTCTCATTAAGTGAACTTGTTCAATAAATTTTTCGTTCATTTATTTGTGTTTCAGTGAAAAATAATTACTTCTAAGGAACATTGTTAGCTTTTCAAGGACTTGCAGCTGTCTCGATACCAAGCCACGAAAAGAATTATACACCCTAACTGATAAACATATCTTATTTAGCCTCTCCGATGAGTAACTATGGTCTGCGTGTCGCTGGTAGATCAACATTGGACAGCGAGTTCAGTATTAAACACTCAGAGCGCTGAAGACAATATGAGGCGTTCCGGGCCACGGGTGAAGATGCGAAAAAAATTTCGAGTAATCGCCGTACACAGGGTGCAAAATGAAAATTTCTGTACGATTATTATGTACATATGAATAGTCTTGTCTTGGTCTCATTAGCGGACGGGGCCAAAAAATAAAGCGCTGCTGTGAGATTTCTGTACCATAGAAAACGGATCTTTAGCTGGTGGCATCATGACCCTTATGCCACAGAGTGGCTCATATTCAAATTTTTGGTAGAGTTCCAAAATTCGTATTTTGGGTGAGAAATGCCAATTCAAGTAAATAAGGCTGCATAAACCCTATTAAAAATGTAGGTCCGATAAGAAACGTACGACAATAACATGAATTGAAAAGCAAGAGTAGTTTTCGGTTGCTTTTCATTGAGAGAAACGCCGTGTCTTGCAGTTACTGTGACTTGTTTTATCGGAAAATCATAAAATTTTACAATAGTCGTTTTATTTTTTAGATCAGATAAAATATGCTTGAGAGGAGGGGAGAGTGCGTATTACGCAATGAAGATTACATCTCAACCCCAACAGCCTCCACGCGCACATCCAGAGCAGAATGGGAGCCAAAGCATGACCAAGACGGCTGAAACATTTTCCACCAGGTGAGTTAACTGATTACTACATCTATAATATAATGAACCACAGGAAATGTGGATGAACAGAAGAAAGAACTTTGAACGTGCCCACCAAATGACTAACGTATGGTTGTGTACCGTTAAACAAAGCTAAAAATTAAAAATAATAGCTATCCTAACACTCAATTTCAGGGAAACATTCGATTCAAAACCATTATAATACATGAAGACAAAGTTTAACGAAACGTTTAAGCGAATGTAGAATGTAACGTGGACGGACCTCCTGCCTGATGCCCTCAAGCTGAAGGGGACAGAGGAAACACTTTGGTCACCTACGAAAAGCGTGAAATGAAAAACTATAGTCTCTCATCAAGAGCGACGAGGTATTCCATGAAAATGTATAGTTATACATAGAAGTACTTGCCACCCCTTCCTGAACTGTGACAAATATTGTACTTGATATCACTTGATACCAAAAATTGAACCGTAATTTTTATGTGAAATTTTATACATCTTTACGTAATTTTATACATCTTTAGTTCCCCAGAGTAGGAATATTAAACAATTATATACAGGCGAGGATATTTTATGTCTTAAGAATCGCGGAGTGTGAACCAATTGACCACTGCTTCAGTCCGCATTTGCTCCCAAGAGGAAAAATGTAATTACAAAATTCTAATTTGTGCCTGAATAAAAAACCCATTAACAGACCTTCCATGGTAGCTACGGAAATATCTTCATCGACCTCATTCGATCAAAAATACTGTTAGCTGAATAAGCTTAAAGGAAAACCTGAGCTCTTAGTTAAGATGGATCAATTTTGTACGCAAAATACAATGGCTATCACAAACGGTCTATTTTTTTAATTCGTTTTACTGCAATTCGTTTTTACTTAAATAGTAAAACTTCTATTATACTAATACTACTCAATAAGAAAGGCGGAATCGGATTTTGAAGAAGCGTAAGTAAAAGAGCAATCGCATGAAGAATACAGTAAAGCAGGAAAGCCCCCACCACAACGAAGCATCTATGTAAAGAATGGACTTTATGACTTTATAAGTCTAGTTAAACAAATCCCCTTATCTAGAAACAAGTAAGGTTTCTTGCATCCTTCTAATTTGAACGTAGAATCATCGTCTCATCACCACTTCTGTCTACTCAGTTTGGAATAGTAGCCGTTCTTAGCGCTGTGAGGATAAATAAATGTCTAAGAACCGAAACAATATAAAGAATGATAAAAGTCCAACTAAGAATTCAGGTGTCATTAAAGCTGACTAAGAGACAAAAAGAAAGCCTCTTATGTTTTCTAGTAACGGAAATATTACAACGTTATGTCATCACCTGTTTACGTACACAATTCCACAATTTGTAGTTTTATAAAATCCATTATTACAACCAACAATTCTATTAAAGTTCATTAGCCCATAGCAATAGTTTGTCTATGAAAACGTCACGAGCGATTTCCTACCACTGGCCTAGGGCTTCGTAAATAGCGTACAGTAGGAATAATTACATACGCTAAGCAAACAGCGTTACATACAAAACTTGAAATGAAAATTTTGAAGGCTTGATCTCCAATGCTTCACATGAATTTGAATATTCACCAAGACTGCAGAAGCGTAACGTTATCTTTATGGTTTTACCAGTTTTCGATTAATGAATGCAGTGATTAATCATCACAATGACACTCGGTAAAAATTTTGTTTGAATGACGTCATAAAGACCTAAACCTCCCGGTCTTGGTTGTTACAGCCAAGATGCTCAACGTCCACTCGAGAAAGAGTGAAAACAGGCACAAACGGAAGCGTCTCAAAATCTGAACTCACACCTTACCTTCACACACACTTATAGATTCCGCTGCAAGTAGCCGGAAATGCTACCGAGGAATGCTACTTCCATGACTACACACCGACGAGGACAGATTCCATCATGATAACTCTCAGAGCAGAGGTTTGGAAACCACAATTTCCCCCGAGTCGCACCAAATTCATGACACGTAGAACGATCCCCTACAACGCACTTCCCGTGAGGAAATTACTTCATCAAATAAAGTGCAATGCTACTAGTACACTCCATAAGTCATTACGGAGCTTGGTAGTCCTGGTAAATACTATCAACATTCATAAATGACTACACAAGCCTTTTGGTGTGAAGCCAATTAAATTATACAATCGTAGTTCCATCAAAGATTATTCAGCAGGGGCAGGGTAAACATCGAAAAGTATACAGAATTAGCATGGGAAGACTTTCTAGTGGAAACCAATAACTTAATATAATTTCTAACAAGGTAATGAAAAAAGAAATGGAAGAAAACCGTAGCCCAAATAACGATTTTGATGCCAAGGTACATGGCCAGGTGCACCTTGAAAGTGCACCCAGTTCTACAACAGAGGAGTAAAGAAAATGTAATCTTCAAGAGAAAGTGAAGAGGTCAACACAGTATGACCTCTTACTACTTTTCATGTTTGCCATAAAATTTAATTCTAGTATACATCAAAAGAACTATGCTGACTATGACAGAATTGGAGAGGCAACCAACCTTTGAAATTGCATTAGTCATTATTATTATCCTATTACTGGTTTAACCACCGCAGCCACAAAACGAACGTGAGAGACAGTCAACTGGATTGCACCCTTTACCAAATGAATAGCCCTGTGATGTGCTCGTACAGTGAGACAGGCTGATGACCAAGCAAACGCCATATGAAGAACTCGAGCATAGCTCGAACACACCGTGGAACCAGACCTCTTAATGTAAACACGAATTCAATGCACTTCTTCTAAGTTATGCCAAACCATAAATTGCTACCAAGATTCAGGATTGTGTTAAGAACTTTCACAGCTGACACTGGATTCGACTTAAGAAGTTCAAAATAGGAGTGTTTTTAACCCTGGAATGACGAAGTGGGCCTGAGAGGCCCAGTATCAAAATTAACAAACCCTTCTAATCTTGTATGCATGAACTTCACTTCATAATATCAATATAATAAATATATATGACTTTTTTGTTACGTAGATTGAAAGAAATATAATTGAAAAGTGACTGGGCCTCATAGGCCTACCTAGTCTCCGATGCTGATTATTTTTATCCGTCGTTCAAGGGTTTAACTTGAACCCGATTACCACCTCGCAAGGCTCTACCAAGGTAGTCATTAAGCCTCTAGTTGGCCGTCCCTCTGAGCAGGAACTGAGCAGCAAGTGGAAAGTGGTCAGAGGGAGACACAGCAGAAGGAAGAGGGCCAAACTGGCGAGCCTCTGGACCAGACAGAAGATCGTACCGCGCCATCAACTTCAGGCTGCCCTCCACCGCACGCTGGTCTCGGTACGAATAAACCTATGCACCAGAAAAATATGTAATTAATTTCTTTCTAAATGAAACTATACGCAGATGATTTCTATATTAAAGCCAATACTACAAGGAATAAATGAGACGAAATTTCTTATTTTCGCAAATAATCGCGTCAAATAATACAATTATTTTGACAACTATAAAATAGTTCAACACGGCATATAATGCAAGATTAAAACATTATCCTCAAACGAAAGACCTGACGAAATCCAAGTAGTGTAATATTCAGAGCAGATTGCAACGGGTGATCCCACTATTAAATAAATCACAGTTTGTTGCTTCCTTGGTTGGTCCGTCTACCTGTCATGCTCTTAAGGATTTAGAGAGGAGAAAATTCGTCTACTGAACAACAAAATGAGACAAGATGAGATACCATGAAATTTCATCGCTGAATTACGATGGCAAATATAGTTCCTGTAATATAGGTATGCTCGAAAGTCGAAATAATGCATGCTGAAGTAACTGTTTATCTCATGCTAAGTATTGACTTCTCAATAGAACGGGTATACAGGGTGTCCAAGTGCTACGAGACTTGAAAGAAACTAGTATACCTTGAAAAGTTTTAACCGTAGAACACAAAACAAATACACCATTTGAAAGAGGAGAAAAAATGTATTTACTTATAATTAAGGTTTGAATATTATCCTTTCCAGATGACCTCCATTTACCCTGGAGCATTCTTGTGCTCTGGCTATCATATTATACATTACCTTTGATAATGTTTCAGGTGCAATGTTATTGATTTCCTCAGCGATGTTGCGTTTCAGATCTGGCAGTGTCAGTGGATGATTCTTTGTGGCTGTTTGTTGTGCTAATTGTCTGACTGATGTCCGGGGATTGTCATTCATTTGTTCTTGCACATCAGCAACTTTCTCGGGTGTTCTTTTCATAATTGGTTTTGCAGGCTTTAACTTCTCAATCGAACCGGTGCTTCTAAAATTTTTAACGCAACGGTAGATCACTTTCTTTGATGGTGAACAATTAATATTGAAATCATTTTTGAAAGTTCTTTGAATTTCAAGTATTCATTCATTGAGACGTAAATTTGACTTGTCATAAACGTACGATGTTGTCTTGACCACATATTCAATATGAGAAAGGAGCTCTTACTTAGCTCATCTACATATATAATAGACTATGTATCGCCATCTCTCTGTGTCTGTCTCATTACTTCCTATCTATTACTGAAGAAAAATCATTGAACTGAAATTAGAACGGGTATACATGTATTATAAGCATTGTATTGTGAAAAAAAGCGCCAGATAACTATAAACTCAATTTTTTTGTAACTAGCTTTCTTCTAGAACACGGTCATGTTAGCACTAGATAAGGTACAGAATGGAAGTTCTGTATGTATTCAGGAAAAATATTCAGATTCCTATAGAACCACGGGTAAAACTGAACATTGTATTTTATTTTAGAGAGCCTTAATTTTATCATTTCAAACTGAGGAATTTCAACGGGTACTACCTGAGCCATATTATCGGTAGATAAGATACAGAATGGAAGTTCTATATATATTAATGAAAAATATTCATTCAAAGCACAATAATTCGTTGTCAATCTTCAATATATTAGTCTTTATAATAATTAAAATCGGTAAAATCTAAACCACGGAACTTTCACGGGAACTGCCGAGTTACATTAATATTAGGTACTCGTGTATCATAAATACCATGTCATCATGAAATCATTTTATCTCCTCTTTCAAATGGCGTATTCGCTTTTTTCCTACGACAAACCACTTTTTATGCTCTATCATTTTTTGTCGGGTCCCATAACGAATGAATGGCGAGATTAGAATGGCTATAGTGTCATTCTTTTCTTTGATTACTAGTAGACCCACACGTGAAAATTCACGTGTTTTTTACTGAATTTTTTCGTTTGATTCGCGAGTGGACGCGGGTTTTGTAAAGGAGTTTTCACATTGAAGGATGTACCTTTGGTAATACAATGCTTACAAACATGTATTGTAAGCATTGTATTGTGGATACCAAAGGCACATCATTCAATGTGAAAACTCCTTTACAAAACCCGCGTCCACTGACGAATCAAACGAAAAAATTCAGTAAAAAACACTTGAATTTTTACGTGTTGGTCTACTAGTAATCAAAGAAAAGGATAACAAGAGACCCATGCTAATCTATTCGAATGTAGAGGAGTGTGAATCCAAGATTTGCAGGCTCTAGTTGTCAATAGTTGCACGGAATTATGAACTCATTCAAGAACTGAACGTACGACTAAATGCTAAAAGTTAATTTCACGTAGTTTTCTGTGTACAAGCCAGCACTACTTGCTAACACCAATAAGGCACAAAAAAGGATGGGGATTCTAGTCGCTGCATTAGCGAAGGCATCTCATTTTAAATTTTCCAATTAAAATATTTAAGATCAATTTTTTTATTGTTTTACGAGCACCTTGCTGTAAATTTCGTTATAGGTGAAACAGTTTATTATATCAGACTCCATTATATCAGACTATTCTATCAGACTCTTGCAGGGGTTCCTACGCTGGGGTGCTCACCCCCCTCCTCGGGAGTGCAAGACGATATTTCAATGGGTGCGAGAAAGGTCCACGTAAATAATTGGATATTGGTTGTATGTTGGCATTTTTATTTTCTTTTGCAATGGACTAACTTTGTTTTCATTTTAGAGTTAAGTATCTTTACTTAGTGGCCGTCACATACATAGATAAAAAGGTGCAATCCTACCATACATTTAACACGTTCAGTAGTTCCTAAAGTTCGGACCTAAACTGAACATGTTTGTTACCGGGGTGAAACAAGTTCAGGCGTCAGCTGTTCTTCACTGTCTGGCAATTTTTGTTGTTGTATTTGAAAAAAGTGAAATTTACCAAGCATTTGAAAACTATTCTTTGTAGTATTTAGTACTATTTTTTACTACTTGTTGTTCTATTTTAAGTAAGAGATTAATTTTCTAAGGTTTATTCCAATTTTAATTTATTATATGTTTCAGGGCTACATTTGAAATTTCCTTTACAAATTGAATTAAAGAATAAAGTGACAATCTTTCGTTTGATAAAATATTATTCAGAATTCACATCATTTATCCTTGAGCAAACTATAAATTTCAGGAGGTGCGAGGTTCGAATGGAATTTCTTTGGGGCTGCGAGGCGAAAAAAAGGTTGGGAACCCTTGCTCTATTGCATCAGACTCTATTGCATCAAACTCGATGGCATCAGACTCGATGGCATCAGACTATTGCATCAGACTCTTATATCAGACTCTTATATCAGACTCGATTGTATGACTATTATTTTTACGACTTTTAACTCAACGCAGACAAATTACTAAGTTCTTCAGAACAATTTACGGGAAATCATTGCAGCAAGCATGTAAGAAAAGCTGACAAATTTGCATATATTGTTGTATGTCCAATTCGAATTTGAACCATAATTTTCGGTCATCAATTGAAGATCCAATAGCATAGCGGAATAAGGATTCTATAATATACGCTGATATTTTCAGTGGACAAATTTCAAAAGCAAAAATGGAGTACCATTAATTTTGCAAGAGTAAAGTTAGAAACTTGGAAGTAGATCATTAAATATGCTCGAGTTAATGCATTCATTTATTGTGGTCATAGAAAAGCAACGTGGAGAGCAACACATCACCTATGCTCATTGAGAAGGCCTCTAACAAGTTCATATTGTAGACCTGTCATATGTTCAACTCTATATACACCGCTAACGATTGAGACAAGCACTTCAACAACATATTTTAACAAGGAAAGCACGATTCTGAGTCGTATACATTAATTAAATGTTAGGTTAATCCTGGACTTCATTCTTTAGATGTTATGGTAATTGATGTAGTGTGAGCAGGAAATGAATCTAGCACATCAACGGGTATGCACTCATAACATGCAATAAAATGTTTATTATTTATGTACCAGAATAATTCACCATAGAAACATTGATAAAGGCTTAGACAACCATCCAAACTGTTTCACCCAAACAGTGGGTGAAACTTGGGTGTGGTGAAGAACACGCGTTTGAGCAGAATAAATCAAGTAAATTACCAAGAAAGACGTGACAACACAAGTACACAATAACAGCGCATGACATTCATCTGTACTTTATTCTTGTATTATCTACCCTGAAAACACCTTAAGTTTTTCACAAATTAAAGGGTAATAATTTCCAAAGATTATCTCATTTGTTAGCCTTCAATAGACGTCATGATTATTAAAGCGTAAATTACAACGTGAACCGTAAAAGGCACAACTATTCAGATTTCTGTCAAGAACCCAGATCAAAGAAAGTTAGGCATTGAATCTAGAAACAGAAAATCTTCAAATCGCACTGGATGTCCTGAGCGACACTCAGTCTCCTGAGGGGCACAACACCTACTAGGAGCACGACACTTACTAGGAGCACGACACTTACTAGGAGCACGACACTAACTAGGAGCACGACACTTACTAGGGCCATGACAACTACTAAGGGCACGACATCTACTAGAGGAACATCATAGCAAATAAAACACCTTTTAATTCAATTTGAAAATTATAATCTTAGCTAAGAATCAACCACATAAAAAATCCAATATTGGATTTTAGCACAGATCAATGATTTTTTAGTTCTTCTCATTTCACAAATGCACGAATGATAAAGTATATTAGTAATTTCTACACGTTATGTACATGACCTATTGTTTTACAATCATACAATGTAAATGCTAATATTTTGATCAAAGTTCCAATCCATGCCATAAGTAATCACTCTTTCTCAAGATCCCATAGTTGTCAGCAAATAATAGCAAAGTATCCGAAAGCTTAGTGACGTATCAACTTCGTTACATTGGTCATCAACTACAAGACCGAAGTTTTGCATCACATACCTGAGAGTAAAGAATGTAATCGACGGTCTGCCAGTCGTTGACTTGCGCAGTTATTTCAGGGACCCCACCCAGCCTGTCCAGAGAGTGCTTGAATACAGATTTGAGGTGGAAGGGATGCTGCAGGTGTCCCGTGAAGTGTTCGTTTAAACACCCTGACACATTCACAGGGGTTGGTTGTCGCTCCGAGTGGTGAAGCCCTATCAAGCGGAGCTCTCGAGCACGCTGGTCTAACAGAGAAACTCTCTGGCCGTGCGCCTGAGTTGCCCTTAAAGCAAGCACGCCGGCATGCTGGCACGTATCTGTTACACCCAACTGACGAGGCAGCAAAAACCCCGACAATGTTCTACCACCTGTGTTCAAAGGCGTTAAGGATTTTGAATCAAGGCCAAAATAATAGATTGACCTCTGCTTCAAGAAATTTATCACCGACTGATATGGATAGGCATTCATATCGCCTGTTATTATCAAAGGAATGTAAGGAGAAGCATCATGTCTGTAAGGATGACCTGAGTAAGCTATCCGTTCTATCTCTGCCAAGAATAACTGCAGCTGAGCCAGTTTAATGTCATGCCGTTTAGGGTTGTAAAGTAAGTGAGTAGTTGCCACACAAATTGGTGCGTTATTGTGTTTACACACGAGGGAACAAATCAAACCAACATTGTCACGATCCAAGAAAGTATTTGGCTGATAGAATTCAACAGATGTGCTCTCCACAAGTTCGAACTTACTTGAACGGAAAAATATTGCACAACCGTCAAACTTGTCACCGGTTCTCTTTTTGTAGCTACCTTGATACCCAAGATGCGTAAACCAAGGTAGAAAATACTCGTGGTAGTGATTGCTTTGCACCTCTTGAAAAGTTAAAATGTCAGCGTTAATGTGTTTGATCTCGTGCTGCAAAAGGGTCCATCTATACTGCCAGTCCAGATGTTCCGATTCACAGCCAGTATACAAATACATGTTACCAGTGAGAAGCTTCTGAGCAAGCACATTGTAGGACATGAGAGTAAACACTGCATCTCCAAGCCTACTGTTTCTCTGTAAGTCGTTGCTAAATCCAGTTGATCGCCACTGACGGAGGTTCTCCAATTTTTTCCGAGTGGCTAGCACATCATCGCTAAAGTCCATGGTATGATTGGTGATATCATTCAAACGTATTCTTTCCAAAGGCCAATAATCAGAGTCGACCTCATCTAGTCGTTCAATCACACTGGACTGAAATCGACCCTTTGATTGGATTTCAACACTACTGTTAGAAGCATTTGGAAAGCCATCTTCTAACTTCATATCAGTCAAATTGATGTCCTTTTTGCCAACAACAGATGATTCAAGCAAACAATTTTCATCCATTGGTGACACAATATTGTTTTTTTGATGTACACAGCCTTGTGAAATCCGATTAGTAGAAAATGCGTTCAACTGAGTTTCAAAAGAATTGTTCGGTAAAGTAAGCTTATCATTCGGAGTAGTACATCTGCTTAAAACGCTAGGGAGTGAATCATTAACGAACTTTGGTGGCATAGGAGCTTTTAATTCTGAAGGTCTAGTGTGAGGTAAAGAATCAGGAGGAAGCCTGATACGTTTACAATGTGGAGGGAGAGGAATGGTGTTCGCAGTACTGTCGTCCATAGGAAAAACAGAAATACAATCGTCTACCATTTTCTTTTTGGCAGTATTACGTAATGAATCTGTCTTAACTTCAGTAATACACTGAATATCATCATCATCATCAGAGAGAGTGATTAGTTCAGGAGTTGTGGGTTTCTTTTCCCAAGAGAAATGCGTCCTCATACAACCAACAGACGTGTTACAAATCAAATTTTTCCGAGGCTCGGTACGAAGTTGATTTTGTGGGCTACTCAGAGATGTTTGAGATGAATATTTGTGTTGCAGTGCCGGCTGTCTTGACCTTCTACATGGTTCAGAAATGTAAACCTTAGACGCCATTTTATCGATGAAATATTCTGGTTTACAACTGTTTGTATTATTGCTGCCACTGTTCAACGTTTTAGGCAAAGACTCTGGTGAAACTCGCTCGTTTACTTTCAAACAACGATGATTCACAGCCAATGAGGGAGTTACTTTTTTAATCAAAAGGAAAGCATCAGGCAAGGGCAGAGCAGATGCAGGTGGAGGTGACACCAACTCAGGTGAAACAGGAGGAGAACTAAGAGGGAGTGGAGGAAGAGACGGGGGAGGGGAAGCAGGAAGAGGAGGGAGGGATGGAGGAGGGAAAGCAGGAAGAGGGGGGAGAGATGAAGGAGGGGAAGAAGGAAGAGGAGATTCAGGTGGAGGTGGAACATCAGGAGGAGGAGGAGAACCGATTGAAGAAGAGTACATGGAGTGCGTAAAACTGCTTCCAGCAGCAGCACCTTTACTGTATTTGCAAGTTAGGGCGCTCTTACTTCGTGTTATGGCCGGGCTATTCTCATATTTTCTCTCCATTGACATTCTTAAGCAGGGGACAAGCGTTTCCTTGCATGCATACTCAAGCAAAGCGGCCTGAAGCAGCTGTTCCAGGCAGCTTAAATTTGTCAGAAAATATTTGAATTTCAGTTTGGCGCTTATTTTCAGCATTTAAAACTAACAGCCAAAATAACCTTGCTCTTGCTCTGAACTCGATGACTCTGGAACAGAAAAAAATTATAGTGAAATTTTGAAAATAACTTTTATTGCTAATTTAGAATTAATAATGTGAGAACATTCATAATGGCAATTATGATTTTATTCACATTGTCACTGTCTGATGTAAAATATCAACAAAAAATGTACATTCCACATTTGTACAAATTTTGATTTTAATAGAGCTAGGCTATAGGTTCTGAGAGGCAACATCCAAAATTGGTACGATCTCTCTCACCTACTTACAAAAACATCAAATAATATGGCGTTACTCGAAAAAAATACTGCGCATTAGTCGAAAAATTACAAAATACACCTAAACCACCTAAAGCATCGAACCTAAGGCGTTTTCTACACAAACTTCATGCAAAAAAAACAAATGCAAGTTGTTATTCACTGCTTCACAAAAAATCCTTCTACTACAAACAACACAAAACCTACAACACAAAAACAGTTTCTACACATGACAAGATAGATGAGGTCTAGTTAAAATTGAAAGCATAGTGTGTATCTCAGAATTGATTATCTGCATTTAAAATGAACAAAACAGGTTTAGTTAAGGAAAAATTTGGTTACGCTTGTGGATAACTCGTCTACAACAAACAGAAAATACAGCAATACATTTCAGAAATGCCCAAAGTGAACGATCATGGCCACACATACACTAAGTGTACAAGTTTTTTAATCCCAACAAAGCCCAGGATCTTCGCACCTGAATAATCTCTAGACACACGTGAACTCGAACCTTGTCTCCATAACACGCAGAGTACATACGTTACCCTCTCAAAAGAGTAACTAATAATATTTAATATTAAATATTATAATATATTATACTATATTAATATTAAAACAATTCCTCGTCCACGAGTTTTCTCAAATGCAAAAGAGAGATGTTTCAATAAATGTTGATTTAATATTTGTTGAATTCGCTTGTTATAAACATAGGCGTTTATGACTGCAATTTATATTTTCACAAACAATTTTTTTTTTCACCTACGTACAAAAAGTTGCATATAAATTTTACATTTCTTGGTACCCCGGCATCACAGAATAAATTGCTGTCATTGTCATATAAGCTCATATATTCCAGTACGCAATTGATTAACTAGGTAATTGATTAGTTAACGTTTCATGATAAATTTTAAAGAGTTTTCAGGTCAATATTTCCGTACAACAATAAATTAGCAGGGGAGCTTAGATGAAATTTAAACTTCCATGTTACAAAAGCTAATTAATACAATGGATTGGTATTCTTCACAGTACACCGTGCTGAGTTGCAGATATTTTTTTCCAGGATCTAGAGATAGTAGCGATGGGAAAGTTTATTGCAAGGGTCAGTTATCATATCTTGAATTGTTAGCCCCATGCCACAAAAACAGACCAGCACATGATGCTGTGTTTGCAAAAAGCTTCTTCTGACTCAGCAAGACATCTGCAAAATGAGGATGCCTTCTGAGAGAGGCGACGGATAATATGCTTCTTTAACAAATCACAATCAAGTTATGATGCTTCAAATATAGACTGAAGAATAGTTAGAGGCCATCTAAATTTCATAATGAATAATTTTTCTAAAAATAAATAAAAATCTTCAATACCATTTATGACTGGCCATGATAACCCCTATAATATAAGAAATTACATCATGCATCACCATTTAAGAACAAAGCTGAGGAGGCAACTACGCAGATAGGCTAGGTTGGCTTTCTCTACTACCAGTGCAGATACAAGAAAATTTTCGTGGCAGTCAGGATATAGGCCCTTCAAATGTACTAACGTTCGTAGCTCATCTCAGTTATGAACTGAACATCAAACCCCACTTGCGTATCGGTAGGAATATAACTGCACTTATCTGTGAAAATTATTCGAACAGTAACACATGTTTTCACATTACAATTTCAGAGTTGCCTCACAAGATTGAAAATAAAATTAAAGAACATTTCAGAGACATTTAAAGGACAAACATTAAAATATCAAGGACACGGATTTACAGTAAATCAATTCTATTAAACAATAATGTGTCAATATAACTACAGTGCTCTCTCACTACTTCGCGTTTCGTTTATCGCGGACTTGCAATTTCGCGAGTTTTCAAAATCACTAATGTAAAATATTTATAGCGGTTTTTTCGCCGCTTTGCAAGTTTTTGCGGTACTCGTTCGACCCATACGTAGTACGTCTTGTACAGTAAGGTATATTTTTGATGCATTTGCATAAAAAAAACTGTATTCATATATATTAAGAATATTAATTTTAACCTAGATGAATACTATATATCACAAAAAATTCCAATATAGAGTAAAAAGCATGTTTATTCAGCGGCAAAATACACGAAAAGTGAACAGTAGGATTCGCGTAACTGCCAATTGCCGACGTGATTATCAACAACACAGGATTTGTTGACTAATGGTAAGCGACAAACCAGAGAATGCTGCTCTGCATCCCATTCGCTGATTAGCTCAATAACCGTGGCATCTATTTTTACGTTCGAGCGGAGCTTCCCCTCACCGTTCTTCCATTTCACGTTAGCATCTTATTAGGTATGTGATATTAAAATAAATATAGCGTCCCTACATCGCGGATTTTCACTTATTGCGGGTTGTCCTGGAACATAACACCCGCAATAAGTGAGTGAACATTACATATATTAGTTCTTACTAGGTCAAAATTGACTAAATTTGATAGCAGATATGGGTTGCCAAATGATATCTAATTATAAAAATTACGGGAGTTGCCAATTCAGGATTCAGGTCAAAAAGAATTTCTAATGAAAATTTTTGAGGCCCCACCAGCCAGTTGACCAATGAGTGATGCCTACACAACAACTAGGTAAGAAGCTCTGGCCCAGAGAGGTGTAAGACACTCAGCAAGTCATTCTCCTACCCCGTACGGTATGGTGAATTCCCTTATTTAGTTATGGATAGTAAGCATACGGAACACATTTGTCTACATATATAGAAATCTGTTAGCTGTGTAACTATTTTTATGATGTTTTTCTGTTTTACATTTATTGATAAGTGGTAGTAATATGTCAGGGTTGGGTATTGGTTGGATGAAACCCACTCACATTGAAAAATATGGACAATTGAAGTGATTTAACAGTAACTGTCACACAATACATTTACACTATGTTGCAAATAACATCAGTTACTCTTGTTTCTTTTTAATAACCGAGCATTTTTACTTTTTTAAAATCTAAGGACACAGTACAATTTTTCAAAAACATTCAAAAATTCAGGAACAAATAAACGTTTTTAATGACATTACGAGATTTTCACGGGCGTGTGGCAACCCTATATTTTATTGTGTTGTCAGTGGTATTTCTACATATAATTCTTCCTAGAGGCAACAAATGCCTTATGTATACAGCGGTGGGCGTATCCAAAAGTCTAGTTTTTTTTCTTTGATAGCTACTTGTTTGAATTTTCCTATCAGCATTCTCAAAAATCGAGACTTTCAAAACTTCAGTACTTTGGACAACTCTTAGATTGGAGTGTTCACAATTCCCAATAGTTTTTATATTCCTTTATATCAGCCATTAAATAATTGATCGTTTTCAACACGGATGTGAAAACATAGATTGTCCATCTTAGCAATTTTGTCAGCAGAACGGAAGGCAGATGAATTGATTCCACTTCTTGCCACACATGAATGCAAAACAAAAGTTTAGAAGTATAATGAATCAACATCTTTCATTGACATAAATATGGATCTGTTATATATTCAAAGCAAGAATTCATTTTCGGTAATTTAAGCAACATGTAAAAAAAACAATTGAAGAAAATCACAGCTGTGTCAGGCATGCATGATTATAAGAAGTATTGTGTACCATAAGTCAAATAATTATTCCGTATGGTAGTAATATAATTGTGCATGAGCCCCATAATTATTGAGTGCCCCAGAGTCATAAAATGAAAAAAAGGACCAACGTAAAAGGAAGCATCTTTAATGGCATGTTTTGGAATACAGAAATTCCATCTACAGTGCTGAAATAGATAAAAGTCAAACTTGAAATATACCATCATTAAAACAACAAAATATAACATTTATCTCTATAATCTACAACCTTATCTTTTTCATTCATGAAACAATTTCAGCGAGAACCTCCATTGTGCTACATGCTCACACCCACACATACAGGAACAGAATGGTGGTAGAAAACCAAATGCTCCGAAGATTTTTGATCTTAAATACAAATTGGTTAAAAATGCAATGTAACAGTAGACTTGGTGGTAAAATCTTTTCACTGAAAAATAAGCAAGCAGTGCCTTTCATTAATAAGTTAGGTTTTTTCAAGGTACATACACATAAATCCCGTTTTTTAAAAATGTTCCATGTGCAAAACCTAATCAAAGCTTGGACACATTCAGCCCATATTAGATCCCACATATTACATTTTTATTTGTTACATGATTAATTGAGACAAACTCGACTACCGATACTCCTAAAGAGGATGACAAAACGGTGCACAATTGGCTAAATTTGCCCAAGAAAATAACTAAGCTTTTCAATGAGACTGACGATGTGACCAAGACACTACCTGAACATCACAAAGAGCTGCCTAAACCTGACAAAGACTGCCTGAACTTACAAACGAGAATCACTGAATTTGTCAACAAAAATTGCCCCATATATTAACTGGCCTTTTTGAAGCAACATCAAAAAAACTTGATTGAGCCTTGCAGCAAAGAAATTGGCTAACCAGTACTTGCTTTTTAGTAAATTTAGTCTCCTTAGATGTTTTTCAGCTGTTCCAATAGTTGCTCTCCTCATACAGGGTTGCCACACAATATTGAAAATAAACCTCAAGAACATTTCAAGGACCAATTGGAGACATCAGATAAATTTCAGTAAATCAATCCCTCAAACAATAATATGAATGTCAATATACCTTTATTAGTTCTTACTGGATCGAATTTAACAAAGTTTGGTACCAGATATTGATAGCGAGATAGTATCTATTTACATAAATCAGGGGAATTGCCAACTCTGGATTTAGATCAACATGAATTTCTACATTTTTAGTAGTGATCCTACTAATCAGTTCACCAATGAGTGACACCTACATGACAATACACAAATATATAAAATAATTAACTTTCTGACAAAAGATGGAAGATCTATTAGCTTGATATCGTACATAGGATGTTGAGAAATAAAACAGTCTGCTTCAAGTAGAGACCTATTGCAGGTAAAGAGTCTTGATTTGTGGAGTTATGTTTACAGGTGCATAGGAATCAAATGGATAGGCGAGTCTTTTATGAAACTCTCTCCACTGAGTTGATCTTGTGATGTAAGAAGTGGAACAAAAAAATAATTAGTATAGACCAAAGTTGATTTAGATTACAAAGGGTGAGGGAGGTTGCTGCATACCACTACATCCTAGGCTACTACACTGGGAATCCCAAAAATGAAAGCTGATAAAAGTAGCATTAGAATAAAAAACCTAAGTTGTTCTATTAAATTCTATGGTATTAACTGGTAGAGGTATTTTGCTGTTTTTAAGGTTTTTTAGTTGGTTTCAATAATAACCAAAGATAAATAGCTTATGCTCTACCACAGCTTTTTACATACAATATAAATTTTATACATATTAATACCACACACTGAATGTAGTAATACCATATCAAATGTCACAATTAGGAATGAAGCTGCTACAGAGGGGTGGAAGACCCTCACTGTCATTACAGTATTACCCTGTATGGTAAGCACTATGATTTCTGTTATTAAATCATAAATAATAAGCATGAAACAATTGTCAATATGTATAGAACAATGTTCAATGTGTAATTATTTGTATAATTTTTTCATATTTTTCATTCACTGATAAGTGGTAGGAATATATTATGATTGGAGAAGGGTTGGATGAACCACATTCAGACTGAAAAATACAGACACCTGGTGATTTAATAGCCACTGTCATACAATACACATTTACACTATGTATCCAAAAATACAAGCTGATCTTGTTTGTTCATAATAATTCACCATTTTTACTCTTCAAATCAAAGGACACAATACAACTTTGTCAAGAACATCAAAATTCAAGGGCAAAGAATTTTTTTAGACACCATTTCAAGATTTTCAAGTATGTGTGGCAACTCTCACAGAATGCTGACCTCTGCTATAGAGTACTCTCTACGTTCAGCAAATTCCACAATTCAAGGTCTCCGTTACTCAGCAGATTAAGCTTTTTTAGTCATTTCAATATTTTCACGTGTGCCATGTCATTTCAACATTTGAATGAAAAATACAGTGTTCCCTCACTTATCGCGGGCTTACATTCCAAGACCACCCGCATTGATGAAAATCCACGACGTAGGTACGCTATATTTATTGCAATACCACGCACATACTAATAATAATACATAATTTTATAACTCCGCACACACGATAAGTCCGATGCTAACGTGAAATGGAAGAGCGATGAGGGGAAGCTCCGCTCGAATGGAAGGAAACAAGATACAATGTTTAATGAGCCAATCGGCGAATGGGATACAGAGCAGCATTCTCTGGTTGGTCGCATTCCATCAGTCAACCAATCCTGTGTTGTTAACAATCTCAAGTAGGCGTTTCAAATGGCCGCTGCGCAAATCGTAGTTTGTTTTCGGTATGATTATATTCTTTCAGTGTTAGAAGTAATATTTTTAATATATTTTCATATATATTGTGATTTTTTATGCAAAATTCATCATATATATATATATATTTACACATTAATGTAAAACACGTACTACGTATGGGCAAAACAAGTACCGCAAAATTCCGCGGAACAGCGAAAATACTGCGATAAATATTTTAAATCAACATTTTTGAAAACCTGAAAAATAGCGAGTCCGCAATAAACGTAACGCGAAGTAGCGAGGGAAAACTGTACAGTACTTTATAAATTAATTTTACATACGAGGGGACAATTTGTACAATGAAACAGGTAATCAGAAAACATTTTTTAATTTCATACAATGTTAATTAAAGAACATTATTTATACACTCTTAAAAGGATTTTGAAGAAAGCACATAGATCATTAAATGTTATATGATTAATTAAAAGTGCTTAAACATGCACTTCGAATAAAAAGTACATATATGTCCACTGTTCTTATTGCTTCAAACAAAGAAATAGTTCATTAGTATAAAATTATGAATAATTTTTTGCCTACAAATAATATTACATGAAGTTGTACATTTAGGTACCATTATTTAATCTTAATTTTAGCAAATAGGTACCCACTAATTAACAATAAAAAGTGAATGTTGAAAGTATTCCCATATTTATGTGCTCAAGACGAACACTTGTATCAAATCTTGTAACATTTTTCCTAAAAATTGCTTTATTGGATCATTTGTATCGACTGTCAAGCATAATAAATAATCTATACCCATTGTTTTTATTGCATTTTTTCAAAGCTCATGGATAAAAATAAAAAATAATTTTTTTGGGAGGGTATTTAAAATCCTTGTTTTGGTAGGGGGGAAAATATTATTTTGAAGTTAACTAACTTTTATAGGACTTTTGATTACATGTTATATTGAAACCATATCTTGATGAAAATAAATGCATTTTTAAAAGAGGGATTTTCATCCCCCAAAAACTTTACTCTCTGTAACCCAAAAACTATGAGTCATAGAAGCCTAAAATTTGCACTAGTGGGTTTTGGCCATAAGCCAAAATCATCTACACTAATTTTATATCAATTCATTTTTATCACTTTGATCAATTACAATTCACTGAAAAACTCATCTACACTACACTAATTTTCATCAAAATCCAAGTAGTGGTTAAAGGCCTGTGGTGATTTGTCATGGAATGACCCATTCGGTATATTCAGACAAGTATCAATTATAAACTTGAAGGCCTTTATGAGCTATGAAACCCAGTCTGAAAACCATCTCACAAATTAGGTAAAGCAAATTCAACATATTGTTCAGAGTTGCAGATTTAGCAATATACTAACAGGGTGCAGCAACATACTTCCTTTTTTCTACAGCAGTTCCTTTAAAAAAATGTCAAAAAACAGCCATAGATTGAAATAACATTCATGCTGTATGCAAAGATTTTAATGATACCAATTTCATTTCTCTTGAACTCAGCAAAATTTTTCAATTTCTAGAATTGTTACCTTCCTAAAATAATTACATTTTAATTGTTAAACCAACTTGGATACTTTTTAAAAATAATACCCCCAAATCTTCCTTCATTAACCAATTATAGTACTATTGTACAATTTACGATTTATGAGTTGATACAATCCAATGCAAAATTCAAACCATTTTCCCATTTCATTTATTCTTTGCACTTACCTAATCTTGATGCTCCCATTTTATGTCATGAGCTTTGTGATCTTATTGGTGATGATAAATTCAGACTAGTATCAATTATGGCAGTCAAACTTCTCTGACTGACAAAAATAGTGCAGCCAAGGAGATTATCTCTGAATTATAGACTACAATCAAAAATGTGGATTAAAATAAAATGAAATTATTAGAAAGCTTCACACAAAAGCTTAATCTCACTAACTAGATGGGCAGCAGTACTGAGCCAAATTGGAAAGCAAAATTTTTGTAAGCTGTACTTCGCTTCAAATGCTAATAAACTGGTAGAGAAGTCACTACCTACACACATACTGACGGTCTAAGTGCTATAGCAGCAGCTTCTGTTTACAGATTTCGTATCATGTTTTCACTTACTACAGATTCAGAAATCTGTTAAGTAATAGTCACTATAGCATGAAAAATATCATAGTAACAAAATACTGAAATACTGATGAATAAAATGCAGAATACTACATGATACTAGAAGAAAAAATTGCAACCACCACAGATCACCATATCCCAATAAAGTGAATGAAGCCAACCAATAACCCTTCTTGGTTTTCCAAAGAAACTGAACTCATAAATGCCAGACAAAAGCCCTCCACAACTTAAAAGGTAGCAAACAGAACCCTATTGTCAAGAACATATCCATACCTGTAGGTCCATTAAGTGAAAAATAAAATCTATAAAGCAAAATAAAGAAATTGCAGTGGCAGCGCAAGCCAAAACTAACCCGAAGAACTTTTACAAATACAAATAAAATTTGACCGCTGAACGATTCCAAGGGCTCAACTCAAATGCACAACAAAAAGAAAGCCAGAATTCTTAAAGCATACTTGACTTTAATGTTCACTTGCAGACAACTGAAATCCCAAACCTCATGCTCCAAATACTCAGGAAATCCAGACAGATGGTGTATTTAGAGTACATGAGGTAGAAAAACAGCTCAGCATTTTAAACCTGTTTGTCAACCGGACCAGACGACCTTACTCCCTGCATACTCAAAGAAACAGCCAAAGAAATTAGCTAACCTTAGCAAACATCTTCCCTCAATCGCTTGAGACTAGGATAGTTCCGAAAGGCTGGATGCAGGCAAATGTCACTCCTTTCAAAAAAGAGAAACAAAAAACACCTAAACACTATCGTTCAATTAGGCTAACATCTGTTATCAGTAAAACAAAAAGACTACTCAGACTACGTATAACAAAGCATTTTCATCAATAAAATCTGATAACAATGTTCCTTCACTTATCGCGGGTGTTATGTGCCAGGACCACCAGCGATAAGTGAAAATCCGTGATGTAGGGACGCTAAATTTATTTTAATATCACTTCATCAGATGGTGCAGTACCTGTATCTTCAGCATGGAACGTAGTGACTTCTTTAGGTACAGGTACTTCCGCCAAAGGCGTTGGCGTCAGAGATTTTCGTGCGAGTTATGAACATGGTTATGGAGAGTTGCTGGCGCTGCTTCTTTGCCTGGGTTAGCATAGATTTGTATGCTGGCATGCAGCTGTCATTAGAATTCCTGAATGTATATACAATCTCACATCGGTAAGCAGCGTCTCAAGCGGCTGCTGCGAAAATCCTACTGTTCGTTTATGGTGTCATCCGCCAAGTAAACACGCTATTTACTGTAAATCGTATTTTTTATGATTGATACTATTCTTTTAGAGTTAGAATAATTATCTTAAACATGTTTTATACATTTTGCAGATTTTTAATGCAAAATTCATCAAACATACACATTACTGTACAACACGTACTATGTATGGGCAGAACGAGTACAGCAAAAACCTTCAAAATAGTAAAAATATCACAATAAATATTTTACATTATTACTTTTTGAAAACGTGCGAAGCAGTGAGTCCACGATAAACAAACTCTGAAGTGGTGAGAAAACACCATACTGACACCAAAGCACAGATTCAGGAAAAGGCGCAGTTGCTTCACAAACCTCCTCGACTTTTTCAATCTTATATATGACCGTAAAAAAAGCCGTACACCTTGTATCTCTCGATTCTCAAATACCCTTTGACAAAGTTCTCCCAGAAAGGCTCATGTCTAAAATGGAAGCGCATGGAATATGTACAAGGCAATTACTCCTGATGGATACAAAACTGACTCACTGGTTGCTATCAACAAGGGATGATTCACTATCAAGCCAATGATTCGAGGCACATAACATCAAGAGTCCCCCAGGGAGCATTTTAGGCCAGCTCCACTTCATCATCTACATCAATGACTTAGATATCAGAATCATTGTGTCATTGTGAGTAGATCACAATAAGGCTTTCGCTTGGTTACATGAAAATCATTCAACATGTGAACATCTTATGCTCATTTCATTAGAAAACTATATCATTTGCTTGTTTCTCAACTTCAGAAAAGCAGTCAACATAGTCAACACAAATACATATTTTACTTCAAAAACTTCAGCATTACAGTGACAGAGAAGTCCCTAATGATCTAATTGTCAGTTACCTTTCTAACAGTATGATTACTGCACTCACTAAACTCAGCTACGTAAGGCATCTTCAGTAGCTCAAGTTCATTGCCCTAGAACAAATGAGACTACAAAGACAACTCATCAAGACCCACAAGTACCTCAATGGCATCAACAATGTTACTCTTGAAGAGCTTTTTGACAAACGATTAGACACAAACCTAAAATAATAGCCATAAACTATTATTAAAAACCTTCACTAGGCTGTAAACTTCATTTCAGTCAAAATTACCAAAACCTGGAACCAGCCCCCCAAAAAACAGCATTTATGCTGGCACTATGAACACATTCAAAAATCATATCTAGAAATATTGGAGAAAGAATCCCCCAATTCTGTGAAGTACTAATTCCATTCCATGACTACTTAAATCTTGGGCCTGAGATGTATGTTTGCATGACTGAAATGCTTGAAAATCATTAAGGTGAGTACATGTGGCTAAAATATCTATATATAATAGAAGTGCATGTGTGTGATCGATGTCTTAACATTACACATCATGGGACATGGACAGCAAGAATAGATAGAACAAAACCTCATTTCTGTTTTCATATTCCATTCTATTCAACACAATTTATTCTGACAAAAAGCAGTATGATATTTGCATCCCACTGAAGTTGTCTACGTTCCCATTGCAGTAGAAGAACCTCAGGTTCCCATACATGGGACCTTTGTTTTTTAGTGTTTTAATTCATGGCATTTTTGCAACTGATGTTACTAGTATTCTTCTGCTGATGATGCTGTATTTTATGTTAATTCGTAGAATCTCTCCAGAGTTGTACGTGAAATGAACTATGTCATTCAACAATTGTGTGGTTGGCTGAAAAAAAATTAACACCACATGTTGGTTAGACAAAACCAATGTTATTCATGTCACATCTCACCCTCATCCTTCACAACTAACCCTCTTAACATTTAATGATCAACTGCTTGAATAGGTAACAAATTTAAATAGTTGGGGGTTATTTTGGATATTAAACTTGACTTTAGATAACACATTGAAATAGTGTGCATGAAAATGAATATATGTTTCAGATTGCCATATGCCATTCTTAAGTTTTTGAATAAAAATTTTAATAGCATCATATTACTAGCTTGTATATCCACCCATTATTTGTGCAGTAATTAGAAGAGAAATGCTGCAGAATCAATTAAGAAAATTAGAAACCATCACAAACAGGGTGCTTTGCATCATAATACTGATGAAAATAATAGCTTCCAACCCACTATGTACACAATACAAATTAACATGAAAACTAAATGGCAATCCAATATGTTTGAATTTATTGCTATTAATACCATTCATAAGGCTAGTAATGACAATGTATACATATTTCAATCCTTATACATACACATTGCTCAAAATTTTTGTTACACAGAAGAAAGAATTTTAGCCTTTCACAAGCCTGATTAGATATTAGGAGACTAGACAGTTTCTGTGGAAATTCTGCTTTTTAGATTTTACCAATTTGAAATTATCAAAAATGTATTTAAGACTTACAACAAATTATTGTTATTTAAATGAATATTTTGCATAAAATAGTATAGAACTTGCATTCTGTATCTTATCTACTAATAAGAAATGCTACAATGAAGGATCTATGATATAAAATAGATTTTTCTATTTTAGACGTGGTACTATCATAACCTGAATATTTTTCATGAATATTTCCCTCACTTCTATTCTGTATCTTCTATACCAATAACATGGCCACACAGAAGAAGGCTAATAATGGGAAAAAATGATGTTTTACAGTAATCCAGCAGCCTTTGTATCAACAATACAATGCTTATAATACATGTACCTGATATCTCAGTCCAATAATTTTTCTTTAGTAGCAGGAAGAAAAAATACAGACACACACAGAGATGGATAGAGAGACACTATATTATGTATGTAGATGGTCTGTAATTTTTTAAGGTTAATATGTTTTAACACTTTAACTGCATCGTACGCCATATATGGTACACGCGACCTTTGTTATGCATACAAACTAATTTGGGAGTTGTGGTCAGTGTAGTAATGTATTAGCCTCTTACTTACTGGCATCATTGAGCCACCATTCTTTCAAATGCTTATCCAAAAAAATATTAAATGATTTATTGTTGCTCAGATTGTGCACAAATTAATTTTCATTAGTCACATGGATAGATGCCAAAAAAAATTACACTCATGTTGGAAGTATTTGAGCAAATAAATATTTTCCTAATCAAATCATCATTTTTATGCTTTCAACTTTGATCAGTCACACTTTTTTAAAAGTCCATTGTCATTTGACAAACAATATCAACATATAGCTCATTTTTATTGTGGGTATTTACAGTACAGAGAAATATTTAAAGCCAATCTAAAGAGAGTGCTTAATATGTCTTCAGCATTTGATACATAGAAGAAATAAGATGCTTTTTTAAATAAAGTAGCTAATATATTACATTCAGCCCTTTTTGTAAGCCATAAAAGTGGGATTAATGAGAATTCTTTTAGTTAGGCAAAACATGGCAGATGCATCATTGTGACATAGCTTAGGCTACTTAATCAATAAACTAAACCATGAATAGATTAAAAAATTCAAAGTAAAACACTGCAAATTATAAAAAATCTCAAAAATGGGAAAAAATGACTTCATTTTTGCAAATAAACACTGAAAAGATATACTAATGCATTGTACAACTTGCACATGGTGCGTCCAAATGCCAATATTAATGAAAAGATAACATTTACCTTCACCTTTGAACTTACAACATAAAAATGAGATATGAGAACCCTAACTTCTCTATTCTTGGCCATCATAATGCTTGAACTACAAGTCATTAAACACAGTAGATTTAAATTCACACAACACTTACAACTTTAAAACTATAAATGTCATACAGGGAATCACCCTAGATTAATATGCACACAATAGAAGCAACGATTTCAGTGATGACGACCATAATTTGAAAGTTATTAGAAAATATTGCTCGAGTTATCAACGTACGGCTAAACATTACTATTTTGGTCGCAACTGTAGTGTACATGTCATCTTATGATCAGTGTTGCCAAATGAAATTGCCCAAAAGGTACCAGATTTGCTATAAAAAGGTGCCAGAAAGAGCTAAAAATGAATATGTTGAAGCTAAAAAGAGAGCTAAAATATTAATTTTATTTATTCACACCTACCACTCACCGAATCAAAAAACAGTATGTAGGTGCTGTTGAAAACTTGCTTAATTAAATGCAGTTCTCTTCAGAGGTGTCCAAAATGTCTTTGGTGCTCTGCTGTTGATCTGTGGGGCCGCTAAAATATCGTGAATATTTTAGTATTAAATAATATTAAATTTAATAATATTTTAGAGTTAATTTTTATACGTATTTCACGTCATTTGAAACTAGTATTTCAAAGTTAAAAATTCAATCGTAGTTCCAACTCCAAATTCTAACTCTAGTTTATAGAATTCCATAGTCTTGTAAAGTTTGGTTGTGCTTGGGGGATTTTAAGCAACCAACTTTAACAAGCCTAATCTAACTGCCCGTGTGACCCTACTCAAGGAAATAAAGGAACTCGTCAACAGGATGTAAAGTTTGGTCGTGCTTGGGGGATTTTAAGCAACCAACTTTAACAAGCCTAATCTAACTGCCCGTGTGACCTTACTCAAGGTAATAAAGGAACAAGTCAACAGGAAACTCAGCTTGTATTTCCATGAAATTGGCACGAGAAATATCTTGGAACTTCTCTTGATTCTTGCCAGCCAGTTCAGAGCGTCCAGATGAAAGTTTGGCCATGAAGGGAAAGTTTGGCCCTTCACTATGAAGTGAAGGGAAGCTGTGAAAGTAATGAAGGCTATGTGTGGAGGCTATGAAGTGAAGGCTGAGAGCAGGACCGCCAGGTGTCTGGAAGAGAAGGTCGAGCTTAATTTTCACATCTTCACTGAAATAAACAAACACAAGTATTACCCGTAGCAAACCTAAGCAATGACACGGCTAATCAAATTGAAATGCAGTAGCAAGGCAGTTGAATCTAAAATTATTCAAGAGAGCTGGAATATAACCTTATAGAAAGATAAAAGAGTAAATCCCCTTTAAATAAACAAGGAATCTAATCCTCATTAAAAAGGGCTATTTTTGAAATTAGAAACTGAGTAAAAGTTGCTTCAGTGAACATGGAATTCTATAAAAGATACTTGAGTTTTAATAACTCAGTTTCAGCTACTGAACAAAGTCGATTTTTAATGTTTGATTTAGGATAAATTAAATCTAGAGATACAAATTTATTAATTGGTGCATATGGTAACTAAAAATTAAGAGCACAATAGTTGAACAGACAATAAGGAGTCTCGTGAAAAAGGTTGCTCCAGTATACAAGGCCAAAATCTTTAACCACAAGGACAATTTCTATAATCCTGCAATATTGCTAAGATACAGGCCCAAATTAGCAACATAACATGAACAAAGGTTACTGTATAAAATAATTAGAGCATCCTAATTAGAGCATGAATAAAATACATCCTAAACATTGTACAGAAATATAATGGACATCCTAAGACATGGTAAAAAAATGAAGGAAACAAACTAAGGATAACTTTCAGCGGATATCATTTAGTAAACCATAATATTATGGTTAATCCCTGATATTTAAGATTTGATAAATATGTCCTGAGATGAAAATATTTGCAATAAAAAAAACTGCAATAGTATTGAGAGGGAATGATAATACCTGGATGGGAAGAGTTAATTAAGAATTCTATGCCTCCAAGTAAGCAAACACAATGAATAAAAAAAAATATCTATTTTACAAGAGAATGAAATCAATATAGTTATAAGCTGAATACATGTTTATAAAAATCTCTACTTCTAAGTATAGAATGCAATGTAAAAGCAAGTTTGTTTTTTAAGACAATTTTCAGTCAATTCAATTTATGGTCTAGCTACACCATTTTCAGCAGATCCCACTTCTATTCAGGGAGTGTGCATAGGATTTGCACAATTAAGAAAACAGGTTATAAAAGTTCACTGTGTCAATTGAACAGTAAAAGGAAAGTATTTCCAGTAAATAGTTGGAGTAATGCAGAGAGTGCTTGTACAGCAAAATTAAGAAACATATGACTTATGATGAGCAATAGAAAATCTCACATAACAGGTGAATTTTTAAACAGAAAGTGAGGTAGATTTGAAGATTAGATAAGAAATACTCAGTACTAGTTAACACCACAGTTGTTCTATTAAATCTCAAAATACAAGTCCTAAAACTTGGTTATTTCAGACATGTACCACAGGTCGTCTCCACAACGCACATTATACAAAAATTAACACAAATGATATGAAAAATCCTGCACCTAATATTTTTAGAAAAAGTATAATGAGGTTAAGAAATATCTAAGTCCTAAACACAATTAATTCTAGACTTACTGTAAAAAGAACACACTATTCACATTAGGCACTGTCACTTACGGTGTTATCTCTTAAAAGCTACGTTCACGTTCACGCCGGTTTGGGCTCTGCAAGTGCTTCTCAGGGGTGAACTTTTTTTAAAAAGAACCATAGCGACAGTTCTTTCGTACTAAGAATGGTTTTACAAATTAGAGCGAATTTTTAATATTTAAAAATTTACAAGAATCTCACTTAAAGTTACAAAAACCCAATTACAAAAATACAGGAAATTTATTGTAAAAAGTACGATGTAATTTGTACGCGAATAATTAATACGCATAACTTGAAAATGGAGCATGAGCAGCGATGTGATGCTACGTTATCTCTTTCGTTTCGAGACTGGAAAGTCGGTCTAAATACTTAGCTAAAGCGCAGAGGACGCGTTACCTTGCAACCACTTCGCGTCGAGCGATCGGGGGGTCTATCGGAGACTTGAACAGGTTTAGGCAAGATTACAGTACGAGTCTGCAAGTTAAGTTTTGACAGGTGAGTAATAGGTATTGCATTATTGGAAACAGGTTGTCTCGAAATCACAACTGGCGTATTAGAATGGCAAGAATGAGTGTCTAACGACCAGCTAGGAATAAGGAAAGGATTACACGGTATACTGCTAGTGAGCGATGCAGCAAGTTGCGAAGTGAATTGAACTCTACGCACAGGTGGTTTCAGCAGAGATTTATCATCGACAGAAAGGTCAGTGACATCAGGTGGAGGGAGATTATTTGGTATGAGT
>VCRD01004094.1:18110-30311 GCA_006783055.1 Trinorchestia longiramus
CTACACACACACACTGTGACTGCTACACACACACACACACTGTGACTGCTACACACACACACTGCACACTGTGACTGCTACACACACAGACTGCACACTGTGACTGCTACACACACACACTGCAGTCTGCACACTGTGACTGCTAATTTGTAATCATGGACACAATGAGAAGAAAATTTCAGTCTGGCCAAAAATTAAGAGATAATTTGTCAGTGTGGCAACAAATTAAGAGATAATTTGTCAGTCTGGCCACAAATTAAGAGATAACTTGTCAGTCTGGGCACAAATTAAGAGATAATTTGTCAGTCTGGCCACAAATTAAGAGATAATTTGTCAGTCTGGACACACTTGAAGGCAACATGGTTATCACCGTACCAAATAAAGACAAAACTCACCAATAAATAATCTTTTCATAAGTCCTGAAGAAGGCCTGGGCAGCATCAGGTTTAGTTGGGAACTTGCCTAGCAAGCAAGCACTCTCCACAGCCCATGTGTAGTTCAGCTTCTGTTCAGTGCAAGACATTGGTCAACAGCTCTGCAGGCAACCTCCATTTCAGTGTTGCTCATCATATGCTCTATAACTTCACTATCTTAGCTTCTAAGTCAGCTGAATTTACTGGATTATTATCATAATCTTCATTTATTGGATTATTATGATAATCTTAACTTATTGGATTATTATGATAACCTTAACTTATTAGACTATTATGATAATCTTAACTTAATGGATTATTATGATAATCTCAACTTATTGGATTATTATGATAATCTTAACTTACTGAATTATTAAAACCTCAACTTATCAGATTATTAAGATTATCTTCATTTAATGGATCATTATAATGACTGTTTACTAGATTATCATGATAATCCAAAATTATTTTGTAATGATTGTGTTATTTTAGTCAATGCTAGCAGTCTCATCAAGTTGCTAGGAGTTTTTTAAAATCTAATCATGATAAAATCATGTGCTTCATAATTTTTTTTTTAGAATCATGAGAATTTTTTAGAGGACCTTTATGCTATGTTTATATTGTTCTTGAAATAAATCTTTTAATGCAATTTTTAGCATAATAAAGCTGCCAAAAGTTTCCTTCTAACTTCATTGAATTCACACAAGAAATTTTTCAAGGCATAGTTACATGATGAAAAAGAAACCCAGCAAAAAAAACCTAGAAATCAGAAGAAAATTCCTTGTCTACCAGCTGGTCACTATATTGTGCAAATAAAATTAATTACTTTTCACATATCTTGAATGACTGTGTTAGAGGAGCTAAATCTATAGGAAGATATCCAACTCTTTAACAACCAAGTTATTTCCTCACTCAACAAAACATTGCATAACTTACCATGTATCTTTATTCATCTTTTATTAAATTTTTCCCAACTTTAGAACAAAACATTCAAAATATAGGAGTAATGCAAATAACTTCTAATGGACTTCATAGAGCGCACCGATCATTTCTGGGTTGATATAGACCATGCGTCTGGTCTCACCTCTTCAGTGGAGACGGTGAGTTTTGCCAGGATGTCTAGAGTGCGTCTCAGGGACAGGGTTGGTGTTGAGATGGTGTCACACAACAACAAAATTGCAGGATCTTTGCCTTGCTTTTTTGCCTTCACTATCTTCCTCCTCAGTGCTCTGGCCTTCCTCTTGGCAGCCTCACGCTCCGCCAGACGAGCCTGCTTGTTGTCCAAAGATGGGACTTCAGAGACACGACCCACGGGTGTGATCTCGGACTCCATCTCGTGACTGCCAATGCCAGCCTGATATCAGAGAGAGAATCAATTTAGTTCAAAAGATGAGGTTTTACATTGAAATGAAATATGCAGAAATTTTTAAATGGGAATAAAGAAGAATATTTGTTGAAGCACAGTTAAAGTACTAGCATATCTAAAATTTGAATAGTCTTCAATAATATGTACAATATTGTGATTTACTTTACCTCTCTATGTGACTAGCCTAACAGTAAATAAATGTATTGAGGAAGCTGAGTTCATATTTTAATAGATGAAATGAATAAAAAATGTTCACTTTTATTTAGTCTTTTTATACCTGGAAAATGTCAGAAAAATAAATAAATACAGGAAATTAGAGTATATGTAAACTCAAAAGCAAAAGTAAGAAATGTGCTTGAAAAAAATAAAAAGCAACACTACACTTTTAATCATAAGTAAAAATAGTAATTAAAAATCGAATTACATTGAAAAAAACTATACACAAATGAAAATTTCTATGGCAAGGACAGCACAGTCCATATGAATACTGCATAACTTGTGTTTCTGGACAAACATATGTATTTTCTTCCAACAAAACAATTATTAACTAGTGAAGAACTAGGCAGAGTTTGGGGCTAGATAGGCAGAGTTTGGGGGCTAGATAGGCAGAGTTTGGGGGCTAGATAGGCAGAGTTTGGGGCTAGATAGGCAGAGTTTGGGGCTAGATAGGCAGAGTTTGATGCTAGATAGGCAGAGTTTGATGCTAAATAGGCAGAGTTTGATGCTAGATAGGCAGAGTTTGATGTTATATATGAAGAAACCGATATATATTTTGAAACTAAATAGACTCAGTTTAATGCTATATAAATTTAAGACACTTGTGAATTGTCCCCAAGAAAAGCTGACAAGATTATACCAGCCATAAACCTGCTTTCTGAAAAAGATATTGTCCAACTAAGGATGGATTGAAGCAACTGATATCCTTGTTCTTTCTACTAACTTTTATAGTTCACTACAGAAATCTTACCTCCACATCATCTACTGGAGCTTCTCCATTATGCAGCTTCAATCCAGTACTTGAGTCTTCACTCACTGCTGCAGCAGACTTGGATTCCACACTACCTGTTTTTTCAGGCCCTTGCAGCTCAGGCTTCATTCTTGTTTCTTCTGACTTCTTTGAGTAATCAACAAGTTTAGAAGACAATTTTTTACCTCCAATGGGAGATTGTTTTGACTTCTTAGACAGAGAAATCTTGCTTTTGGAATTAGAAACAAGTTTCTTGCTCTTTGGTGGAGTCAAATTGGATTTTTTCAAGCTCATGAATTCAGTTTTCTTTGAAGACTTGGAGTGAGTCAATTCTTTCTGAACGAATTTTCCAGGTTTTTTAGATACAGACTTGGTAGCAGTTTGGCTGGATGGTATACATTCATTCAATGCTTTCTGCTTTTTTTCCATGGTAGGTTTGGAAGAAATCTCAGTTCCAGTCTTCCTCTCAGATTTGGATGTTGCTTGGGACTGGGTTTCACAATGAGAGGGTTTTAGATCAATAGACTTGAATTGTTCACACTTTCTCCCACCAGAATCCAATTTTTTTATCTTCTTTTCCAAAGAGATTCCTTTACTCTTCAACAACTCAGCTGAAGGCTTAACAGAAACATGTGACTTTGAAAGCACTTGACTTGGGTTATTTTCCCTTTGCACTTTTTTCTTGGTTTTCAAAACAGGTTGAACCTTCTCTTTTATATCAGACCATTCTTGATTACTTTTATTAGTGACATGCAGAGGGATCCTTTTCACAAGAGGAGATTTTTTCAAGCTCTTAGTTTCACAGATGTCTGAGTCTCCATTCATTGTTGTATTGGAGCTAGAGGAAATTCTCTTCAAAGACTTTACCTTTTTTATAGTTTTCTGGCCAGCATCATTCTTCTTCTTCTCCTTCTTTAAAACCTGACATAAAGTGCTAACTTTTTCATCCAAGTCTCCAGCACTGGTTTGCACCATGGAAGCAACCATTTGCTGCTCTTTTTTAGCTTTCTTGGAGACAGAAAGCAGATTTTTCTGAGGAAAACTTTGCTCAGTGTTGCCAGAGATTGAAGCTGCTACAGATTTCTTGAAAGTAATTTTCTTGGGAACTTTAGCAACAGTAGAGTCATGATGGACAGACTTCATAGCTGCAACAGAATCTTTTGAAGGCTTAAATGGCTTAGCCAGTTTCTTTGCTGAGGAAATAAGCTCAGGAGCTTTCTCCTTTTGTGACACTTGAGGTTGTTTTTTCATGGCTACAAATATCAAGAGCAAAAGACTAACCTAACACTACCCTTGATGACTTACCTGGAAATACTGATATGCTCTGGAAACATAAGGAATGCAAAAGCATGTAAAAATTATTTGACATGTTGCATATACTAAATTTAAGAATGAATGTCACTAGGACACAGAAGAGAAAAAATTATTACTGTCAAGGATTTCAAAAAGAAGGTGAAACATGTAGAGGGAAAAAAATGTTGGAGCACAAAGTGTTTGTGTAACACAAACAAGATAAAAAATAAACATTATGCCATAGTAAAGTCTTATTCACTTTTAAGAATACCATTGAAATAGTGTATTCATAATTCAAAAACAAGTATAGTTAGTTATTTTAGCCTTCAAATGTAAAATTTTACACTCTGTACCATCACAAATTACTTAGCACTTCTAGAATTCATTTAAATTGCAAGAGAAAATGAATTTTTTGCTACCTTTGAATTCCTGTATACATGGATTTAACCATTATTATCTTTATTGCTCCTTTTAAATTCCTAATAATGTAGATGCAATCAAACAAGAGAAGTTCATACAATAACTCATTTCTGAATCCTCCACAGGTTCATATTACCTAGAAGCATAACAGTTTTAGAGATAAATACAATCTGCAATAGAATTACAATTACAACAAAAAATTTCATGCATCCAAAATAACATCCCAAAATCTTGAAAACTTTTTTGCATTTATTCTCTTCTTTTCTTGAGATTGAGAATAAAAAGTATTTTTGGACATTTGTGAATTTGGACAACTTGTAGTGGTTTCTCCAACACCTATAGCTAAAAAAACCTTGGCATTCACACTCAAATTCTGCATACACTAAACAATAGAAACATTTCAAATAAACAGAAAGACAGTGCTATCTTCCACATTCAAATTGGTTCTAACTGCAGGTTTTTAAAGTTTACAAATTTAGATTTAGTTCCATGGAATTTAACTGACTTAGATTGATGATGATTTTGTGGATGGAGCCTGACTATCTTAATTAAAACACATAACAAACACTAATTCTTCATTGAAAACCTTGATTGGTTGATTAACCATTCATTTAAATTTACAGAATATTTAAAAAATTAAATTTAAACGAGTATATGTAAACTCTAGAGCAAAAGTAGGAACTGTGCTTAAACAAACCGAAGTATTAGAAGTACAAATGATAATTTTCATACTTAGCACCCTTTTTAATACTCAAGCTCAGCAAACACGTTTTGTATTGGTCAGATTTATAATTAGCGGCGAATTAACTTTGTCTTTAAACATATCCTGTCAATTATTGTTTAGTCGTGATCCAGTAATTTGCCTGCTGGGTTACCTACACGTCGTGAGGGGCAGAAATACATGTATAGAGTCGCACTATAATGACAAGCAACCAGTTTATCATTGACATGCACATTGCCGTCAAATTCCGGCAGGGTTCACGCGTACCGTCCTGAAAATGAGTGTAGGCAACAGTTTCCCTAACGGTAGGTGAAAATATGTAATTCATCAAGTTAATAAGCGAGGTTTAACTAATTCTGAGAGATATTCGAAACTGACAGCATATTACTAGAAATAGTTCATAACCATAGAACTATTCTTACCAACAGTACTTCTTTTCATACACCACCAACGCAACAGAGAATCAGGTTGCTGAAGTACGCAAGAATCTTTTGCCGCGAACAAAACAGCGTCGGCTTCATTTCAGCGTGCAATTGCAAGCAACGACGAAAACGTTACCACCACGTGCGCTGTGTGGAACGACAAAGCTCAGTTTCAGAACTGCGCATGTTCTCATGCCGTATTGATATATTCATAAATATTTGTAAGCTATTTTCAAGACCCACTAAAACCTGTGTGATGGGTATTTTGAAAGACAATTTTCACTGTATCGTTTATAATTATAAGTAAATTGTCTCTCCATGAAAATAATTTGTGGGTTAAATTATTATTCTCTGATTCAGCAAATGCCATAAACAATCTTGGATGACAAATAATTGTTACAACAGCATGCAAAAGTTTGAATTTGGTTCCGTAATTACAGCTTATTATCAGTATGGCGTTTCTCCCTTTAAATTGTATCGTGAAGTTCTGGATCTTTCATCATAATGTTGGCATAACTATGATACATAGCTTTCGAGTATAAGCTCTGCAATTTTGAACTAAGATATTTTAAAACAGATATCATAAGTTATTTTTTGAATAAAAACACTGATACATGATCACAACACCTAGAAATTACCGGGGGGTAATTGTGGGAGGAGTATTACCGGTAATTGTGGGAGGAGTTATAAAATGTTCATTAATGTGCCATGTAATATGGTAATACATAAAAAACGCAATAAGGATCTGAAATAGTTAATGCATTTGAGCATTTCAAACATTATTGTACCAATAAACTATTAATTTTTTTTTATATCTGCGGTGCTGGGGAAAGTGTTTCATCTGTTAATTAATTTCCCAATATCAAGGAACAGTTTTAACTTATTAGGAATCACTTCAATTTTCTACTCTACATCTACATGCATAATCGACAATGTATCACCATCTCTCTCTCCCTCTCTCTGTCTTTCTCTCTCTCTCTCTCTCTCTCTCTCTCTCTCTCTCTCTCTATATATATATATATATATATATATATATATATATATATATATATATATATATCTGTGTGTGTCCGTCCCATTACTTCCTATCTATTACTGAAGAAGAATTATTGAACTGAAATCAGAACGGGTATGCATGTATTACAAGCATTGTATGCTTGTATCTAATCTGTACCTAAAGAAAATATTTCGCTTATCACCTAAAATGAGTATAATATCTACCACGTCAGAATTAATATGTATCACCAACGATTACCTCTTAAGTCATCACTGAAATAGCGAAGTTTCATTTGTTTCCCCATGTATATTATTTAACGTTCATGTATAACGTGATGTGAATGTTTTTGTATACCCGTAGGTACTGCTGTTCTATCATCTATGATACTATGCATAGAATACCTACCACTTAAGGATTTTATGATAAGGCATTTTTAAAAACCAATGATGTTACATTTCTTATGTACCAACTTTATTGGAAATATACGTTTTTGTTTTGTTTGTTTTGGATACCAAAGGCGCCAGATAACTATAAATTACTTCATTTTCCTGTTATTAGTTTTCTTCTCTTACAGGGCCATGTTATCGGTAGAAAAGATACAGAATAGAAGTTCTGTATATATTCAGGCAAATATTTTGATTCTGATAGTACCACGGGTAAAACTGAAAAATTTATTTATTTCATAGATCCTTACTTATGTTACTTTTAAATCAAGGAATTTCAACGAGTACTCTCTGGGCCATGATGTCAGCAGAAAGGAAGTTCTGAATGAAATTAATAAGGAGTATTCATTTAAAACACAATTATTCGTTGTAAATCTTTAATGCATTCATCTTCATAACAATTTTAAATTAGTCGATTTGACTAATCGATTCTGGTCGATTCCGTTATTAGTTTTCTTCTCTTACACAGACATGTTATCGATAAATACGGTACAGAATGGAAGTTCTGTATACAGGTATATTCATGAACGATATTCAGATTATGATAGTGCCACGGGTAAACTAAAATATGAATTTTATTTTATAGATCCTTAATTTTATTACTTTTGAACCACGTAATTTCAACGGGTACTATCAGGGCCATGTTATCGGTAAATATAATACAGAATGGAATGTTCCGTATATATCAATGATAAGCATTCATTTAAAACACAATAATTCGTCGTAAGTCTTTAATACATTCATGTTTAGAATAATTTTAAATTAGTCAACTCTAAATCGTGGAATTTCCAAGGGGACTGTCTATTGGATTATAGTTATCGAAAACTCTAAATGCACTCAATCAATCATAGGTAAAATGCATACGTGTGTTGTATCTTCACATTGTCTCATCGTTGGTATCTGTCTCTAATTTATTTATTTTATGTTGTTGGTCGACTCTTTTGCTTGCCCTTTTATGATTACCCTTTTATGCTTATCCTCTTATGGTTATTCTCCATTGCCTATCATCGCCTGCTTATCCTCTTATGGTTATTCTCCATTGCCTATCTTCTCCTGCTTACCCTCTTATGGTTATTCTCCCTTGCCTATCCTCTCCTGCTTATCCTCTTATGGTTATTCTCCCTTGCCTATCCTCTCCTGCTTATCCTCTTATGGTTATTCTCCCTTGCCTATCCTCTCCTGCTTATCCTCTTATGGTTATTTTCCTTTGCCTATCCTCTCCTGCTTACCCTCATGGTTATTCTCCCTTGCCTATCCTCTCTTGCTTACCCTCATGGTTATTCTCCAACCGTAGATCACAACAATTATGCTTTTGTGTCATGGAGTTTCAGCTTACAGATGAAATAAGGTGGAGAAACTTTGTTTTACATGATCACTTTAATGTTTCTAATTCAAATGCACGAACTGGGCTCATATTTAGCGTAATTTCCATTTTGTTAAATATCAGTTTATTTGCATTAGAAATATCCTGTAGACGAGGCTTTCTAGATGGACAAGCATTCATATTTCCCTACATGTGAGACATTCTAGGGTGACAACTATTCATATTTCCCTACAGGCGAGACATTCTAGGGTGATAACTATTCAGATCTCCCAAAAAGGGAAACTTTCTTAGGTAACAATCAATAATAACTTCCTACACGTAAAATTTTCTTTGATGACGAAGGCAAGATTGTGTTTCCTAGGAATACAAGTTACACTGGACTAAACTCCAAGTCAATGGAGTGTTTTTAAAAGCAAGTGTGCATTCACACCCGGCAAGCTGTTGCGCAAGACTTTAGTGGCGTGATATGGAGGTCTTCCGTGACGCAAGCTGCGTGATGCAAGAAGAGAGCGATGCATGGATGATAAAAGTAGTGCACCACAGCTGGATGTTTGTCCGGGATGCTGGCATGTGCAGTCACTACAATCCAGGAAGAAGGAACGAATGATTAATTTTCCTTGAAGAGTAAAAGTGTAGGCCTTCCGCCCAGCAATAGTCACTAGAAATGAATGCACAGGGTTCATAGCGAAATACGAGCAATTGGACATGCAATTATATAATATCACTAGCATTTTCCTCACGAAAATACATGCGATGATGTATCATTTGTTCTTCGTCATTTTACATGATTATCAGTAAAAATTCACAATAGTGGTGTTTTAAAATTTAATGATCATCCTTCCATCATATACAGCGATTGATCCTCAAATTGATGGTCGCAACAAAGTTTTATACATATTTGCACACCTAATTTTGAGATTTTAGCTCTGCTGTTAAAAACACGAATTGTAACTCGTGTTGTACGCGACTTTATTCAGAAAAAACCTTTTTGTTCTTCTCAGTGTGGCATGCAGGGACATTGTTAATATATAACTACTAGTAGACCCACACGTGAAAATTCACGTGTTTTTTTACTGAATTATTTCATTTTATTTGCCAGTGGACGCGGGCTTTGCGAAGGAGTTTCCACATTGAAGGATGTGCCTTTGGTATCCACAATACAATGCTTACAATACATGTATACTCTACCGAATTTCCTCCTATCTAAATCCTTAAGAGCGTCACAGACACACGGACCAAGCAAGCAACAAACTCTGTATTATTAAACCAGAGGCCTGTACTCCGAATATTTGGCCTCTACTCCGCGCGAAGTTTCAACAGCTACGAAAAAATTCAGCTGACAAAATATGCGGAATATCTAATGAACGACAGGATCAAAAGCTCTAATACAGTATTTTGACTTTCGAATATAACGGGTGGGGTAAAATTCACTTCACACTTTTAAATACTAATACAACAAAACCTAATAATGGCATAAACGCGAATTATATATCAAATGAAAGTGGAAATCTTGGAGTTTTAGTTTGTTTCTAGTATACTGATTAAAGGCTTATATTGTTACTCAAACTTTTCACTATTATCAATAACCCTAAAATGGCAAAATATAGCAAAGAACAGCGAGCAAGAATAGTGGAAAGTTATTTCACACATAACGGATCCTTAGTTGCAGTGCAGAGGGACTTCATGACAACATTTAATCAACGAACAAGTCCTTCCAGGCATTGCATTATTGCAATGATTTCAAGATTCAGAGAATCCGGATCAACAGCTGATAGGGAACGCTCTGGTAGACCGAGAGCAGTACGAAATGCATATGCAATTCAGCGTGTTTCAAACTGCATTCAACAAGAGCCACGAACATCAACTAGTAAACGTTCCAGTGAACTAAGAATTTCTCGAAGATCACTACGGCGCATCCTGACAAAAGACTTGCAACTGTACCCGTATAAAATTCAACTAACCCATGAGTTAAATTATGCAGACTATCAGAAAAGAAAAGACTTTGCTCGTGCATGTCTGGATCTGGCAATTAATGAGACCTTTACCTCACACCGTTCCTTATCAGCTGTTGATCTGGATTCTCTGAATCTTGAAATCATTGCAATAATGCAATGTCTGGAAGGACTTGCTCGTTGATTAAATGTTGTCATGAAGTCCCTCTGTACTGCAACTAAGGATCCGTTATTTGTGAAATAACTTTCCACTATTCTTGCTCGCTGTTCTTTTGCTATTCTGGGGTTATTGATAATAGTTAAAAGTTTATGAGTAACAATATAAACCTTTGATCGGTGTACTAAATACCAAATAAAACTCCAAAATTTCTTCTTTTATTTGATATATAATCCGCTTTTTTGCCATTATTAGGTTTTGTTGCAATAGTATTAAAAAGTGTAAGGTGACTTTTGCCCCACACCTTATATTTCAGAAACTATATTTGCCATCGTAATTTAGGGACGAAATGTCATGGTATCTCGTCTTGTTATTCGTAGACGAATTTCCTCCTATCTAAATCCTTAAGAGCGTGACAGAGAGACGGACCAAGCATGCAAGCAAGCAAGCAACAAGTAGGGTATTATTATAGTGGAACTAGACAGTTCCCGTGAAAATTCCACGATTTAGATTTAACTAATTTAAAATTATTCTAAAGATGAATGGATTAAGGACTTACGACGAATCATTGTGTTTTAAATGAATACTTCTCATTAATACATACGGAACCTCCATTTTGTATCTTAACTACCGGTAACATGGCCCTGGTAGTACCAGTTGAAATTACTTGATTTAAAAGTGATAAAGTTAAGGATCTATGAAACAAATTACATATTTTAGTTTTACCTGTGGTACTATCATAATATGAATATTTTTCATGCACTTATACAGAATTTTCATTCCGTACCGTATTTACCGATAACATGGCCGTGTAAGAGAAGAAAGCTAATAACGGAAAAAATGGAGTATTTTATGGTGATCCGGCACCTTTGGTATAATGCTTACTAGACAGTTCCCGTGGAAATTCCACGATTTAGATTTGATGATTTGTAACTATTATTGGGATAAATGTATTAAAAATTGACGACGAATTATTGGGTTTTAAATAAATACTTTTCATTAAAATATACACAACTCTCATTCTGTATCGTATCTACCGATAACATGGCCAAAATAGTACCCGTTGAAATTCCTTCATTTAAAATCGACAAAAATAAGGATCTATGAAATAACTACATTTTTCAGTTTTATTTGTGGTACTATCGGAATCGGAATATTTTCCATGAATGTATGCAGAACTTCTCATCTGTATTCTGTGTGTGTATTTGCATGTGTGTGTGTGTGTGTATTTGCATGCGTGCGTGTGCGTGTGTGTGTGTGTGTACAATACGGAAATATTCCTACCTGAGCTATAGATCATCAGTCATGGAGATGCTGCAGAAGTGTTTCGCTATCACCAGGGTACTTTCACTGTACACTCGTGAGTGTTTGAGTGTCTACGTGTGTGTGTCTGTATTTATGTGTGCATGTGTGTGTGTGTGTGTCCGAGTAGGTTTAGCTATGTGTGTACAGTATACGAGTAGGTGTTGATGCATGCGTGTAAGTGTTCGCGCATGGATGTATACATGTGTAGGTGGGTATACATATGTATACAGTATACGCATAGGTATGTTCGTGTATCTCTTGTATAAGCCACCATATGTCTGGTGAAATCTGCCTAATTCCACCACTTATCATCCACCTCTTCCATCATCATTGTGATGGTGAAGAGCTAGAGAGAGAGAGAGAGAGAGAGAGAGAGAGAGAGAGAGAGAGAGAGAGAGAGAGAGAGAGAGAGAGAGAGAGA
>VCRD01004094.1:32696-50539 GCA_006783055.1 Trinorchestia longiramus
CCCTCTCCCCCTCTCCCCCTCTCCCCCTCCCACGCTCCCTTGATTCCCCTCTACTGCTTATCGAACCGCGGTGTTGCTGCGGTGTGCACACTGTGTGCAGTGTGTCCAGGTCACCCTCACAACCTATTTCTATTGTATTCAGTGTTTATTAAAATTTTTGATCCGATTTTGCATTTGTTTGTTTCAAGGACCCTGTTTGTGAAAAATGCGCTGTTGAGACTTTAAGAGAGAATTGATACCCTGTAGTTAGACCGACATATAGTTACACCAACATAATTACACCGACATATAGTTACACCCGACATATAGTTACACCGACATATAGTTACACCCGACATATAGTTACACCGACATATAGTTACACCCGACATATAGTTACACCGACATATAGTTACACCCGACATATAGTTACACCCGACATATAGTTACACCGACATATAGTTACACCGACATATAGTTACACCGACATAGTTACACAGGCATAGTTACACCCGACATATTTATATTGACATAGTTACGCCGACATATACAGGGTGTCTCAAAAAAATGTACTCACCCTTTAACCGTTGCTAACATGCTGTCTTCTTTGTGTTGCAGGTGCAAGGTTCGAACCTTTGCGAACATGATTAAATGTGATTAAAGAATCATGTTCTCAAAGGTTCGAACCTCACACCTGCAACACAAAGAAGACAGCATGTTAGCAACGGTTAAAGGGTGAGTACATTTTTTTGAGACACCCTGTAGTTACACCGACATGACCTTCACAGTCAACATAGACATTAATTTGACGTGCAGCAGACCATACAGTCGAGGTGTGGTGGTGAGGCTGTGACTCTGTTGAGCCGTGACAGCTCCTTCACTGCCTCCCCTCACTTCACTGCCTTCCCTCACTTCATTGCATGCAGCCCCTCACTTCACTGCATGCAGCTCCTCACTTCACTGCCTTCCCTCACTTCACTGCATGCAGCCCCTCACTTCACTGCATGCAGCTCCTCACTTCACTGCCTTCCCTCACTTCACTGCATGCAGCTCCTCACTTCACTGCATGCAGCCCCTCACTTCACTGCATGCAGCCCCTCACTTCACTGCATGCAGCCCCTCACTTCACTGCAAGCAGCCCCTCACTTCACTGCAAGCAGCCCCTCACTTCACTGCATGCAGCCCCTACTGAGCACTTTGCATTTACTAGCTGCTAGATCAGCCATAAAATACCCAATGTTTACGTTTAATATCTATTACTATCGTGTTTGCTATGCAAGAATATTGGAAAATGAGTGAAGAAAGATTAAAATATGTACATAAAAATGCTTCAGTCTTACGTTCAATAATTTTCTTGCAACCATTTTTCCCGAATGATTTGCTACAGAAATTAAGGTACATACAATCTGTATCAATTATATTTCAGGACCTGAAGGAAAAAATAACTGCAGTATTGTTGGTTTAAGTTAGAAGATGAAGGTAGAGCTAAATACTTTTTAATTTGTGGGAAAATGTGTGTGTGTACGGAGTGCTTGTCACTGAAGTATCGAGGTGTGGACGACAAACAAGGAAAAATATCGGATATTTTATAATTATTCCACTATATAATAATACAGAGTTTGTTGCTTACTTGCTTGGTCCGTGTGTCTGTGACGCTCTTAAGGATTTAGATAGGAGGAAATTCGGTAGGGTATGCATGTATTGTCAGCATTGTATTGTGGATACCAAAGGCACATCCTTCAATGTGGAAACTCCTTCGCAAAGCCCGCGTCCACTGGCAAATCAAACGAAAACTTCAGTAAAAAACACGTGAATTTACACGTGTGGGTCCACTTGTTATTGGCATAACCGAGCGTCCACTGTTCATGGTCGAGATGGTTTTTAGTATGGTTACTAAATATAAGAATTTTAGTTTCCTTAACTGACACTTTCTAACGTCAAACTCACTGTACTCGTATAATATTCAGAGATTCAAATCCAATCTTACAGAAAACCCTGTGCTAGAACGCTAAATGAAAAAAAATTATGAACGATACATCATACAGTGCATGTGTTGTCATTGGGTTTTCAATTGTTAAAGATAGCATCTTGAGACTAGTGATGTTGCTCCCAGCGACTGTTCCCGTCCTCTGTAGTGCGACTTAAGGTAAAAACACAAGTTTTTTGATGCTTTTTTCATGCCTTTTCCTCACATTACCCCCTCCCTCCCCACTCGAGGTCAGGGTTTTGATGGATGTCGTCGGGTTGCGAACGGTCACTCGGGTTGCACAAAACTGTTCGGGTTGCGAACAACTATTTGTGTTACAAACAACGGTTCGGGCTGCAAACAATAGTTTGGGTTGCAAGCAATTGTTCGGGTTGCAGGCAACCGTTCGGGTTGCGAGCAGCTGTTTGGGTTGCAAACAACCGTTCGGGTTGCAAGCAGCCGTTCGGGTTGCAAGCAGCCGTTCGGGTTGCAAGCAACCGTACGGGTTGCGGACGACCGTTATACATCGGCAACCCGCAGAAGGTGCGTGCGTGTATCGCGTACTGTGTTGGTGACTGTCGTGAGTGAAGCACGCGCGCACCTCTGCAGCGCGTGGAAGCACAATCGACTCGTGCGCGTAGAAATTCAATCGGCGCGTGAAGCACAATCTATGTGTGCGCGTGGAAGCACAATCTATGTGTGCGCGTGGAAGCACAATCTACGTGTGCACGTGGAAGCACAATCTACGTGTGCACGTGGAAGCACAATCTACGTGTGCACGTGGAAGCACAATCTACGTGTGTACGTGGAAACACAATCAACGTGTGTACGTGGAAGCACAATCTACGTGTACACGTGGAAGCACAATCAACGTGTGCACGTGGAAACACAATCTACGTGTGCACGTGGAAACACAATCTACGTGTGCACGTGGAAGCACAATCTACGTGTGCACGTCGTCCCGTTACGCTTTAGGAGTTCACTGTAACGCTGACACAAATAATGCATCAATGAAGTGAAGAATGGAACTTTCGATTTCACAATGCAGCATTTGAGAACACAGAATGTGACTTGTGAAATGTAGTCTCAATAATGTATACGTTGGAGTTTAACATTATGTTCATTTTGACATAAGACGTAACTTTTTTAAAGTTCATGTGGAAATTTCTCAGTTACTTATTTAGCGGACGCCAATATCACCATCATGAAGTGCAACTCTCAGCTCTGTGTTGTGATTGTTTTCGAACTTATTTTTTTGTACATATACATTTTGTACATATACACTTTGTACATATAGACTTTGTACATATAGACTTTGTACATATAGACTTTGTACATATATATTTTGTACATATATATTTTGTACATATACACTTTGTACATATGCATTTGTGCATATACATTTTGTACATATACACTTTGTACGTATACACTTTGTACATATACATTTTGTACATATACATTTTGTACATACACATTTTGTACATATACATTTTGCACACATACACTTTGTACAAATAAATTTTGTACATATGTATATACTTATTTTTAATTAATTTTAATGTTAAGATATTCATCTCGTGTGAGGTATAATTGTTCAAGTGACACTTTGTACAGTATAATTATTATAATAATTATTATATTTATTGCTTAACCACAGTTTTGTAAAGGAAGCAATGTGGATAATTATATATAAATAAAGTGAGTTACTACGTACATTGTGTAATCATTGCTAAAACTTTGATAATCAAGATTACTGTTATTCCTAATTAATTAAAAAAAAACTATCAGGGTTGACACAATTTTCATGTTGCATTATTAATACAAGTACTAACATCCCAATTCCTGATAATATTACCACGATCAATACTCATAATACTTTTGTAAGTTCATATTACACGTAAACACTGAGTATTATGGTATTAATCATATATATGAACGATTACTAACTAATTATCCATTTTTTCATTGGACGCCACCGTTTTGATTGATTGATGGGGCCCCTCTTATAGGCCTCCCTCCCCCCGTGACACAGTAGACCCCTGACACAGTAGACCCCTGACACAGTAGACCCCTGACACAGTAGACCCCTGACACAGTAGACCCCTGACACAGTAGACCCCTGACACAGGATGTTTTTACACGAAATTCTCAACTTTATTTTCGTGTTGACACTTCGCGTTGAATTCCCGTCTGACTTTTGAAAAAATATTAATCCTCTTTTACAAATACATCATTCTTTCCTATTTATCCGTGGAAATTAATATGCCACTTTTTCGTTCGTATGTTAGGATATTTGTATGTTAGTATGTATTTGTGTGTTGATATGTTCGTATGTTAGTATGTATTTGTGTGTTGATATGTTCGTATATTAGTATACTCATATATTAGTATGTTCGTATGTTAGTATGTATTTGTGTGTTGATATGTTCGTATGTTAGTATGTATTTGTGTGTTGATATGTTCGTATATTAGTATACTCAAATATTAGTATGTTCGTATGTTAGTACCTATGTATTTGTGTGTTGATATGTTCGTATATTAGTATACTCAAATATTAGTATGTTCGTATGTTAGTATGTATTTGTGTGTTGATATGTTCGTATATTGATGTGTTCGTATTATAGTATGTTCGGATACTGGTATCTTCGAATATTGGTCTGTTGGTATATTGCAACATTGGTACTTTGGTATCTAGGTATGTCGCCACATTGGTATGTGGTTATGCAAGTATGTTAGTACATCACACTTCAAGTATTCAGCCACACAAATCACGCACAAATATCATACATAACGTACCGGACATCGTCAAGGACAGTCGCTCATAGACTCTATCATTAAACGACAATTAAAACGTACAAAACGTACGAAAAAAATCGTACAGTTGCTCACTACGAAAATAGGAGCAGTTTTGTAGTACTGGAGTACGAGAGACAAATATCAAACTAAGGGAAAAATTAGTTAGCAAATACAGGGGAATTATTTTTATATAAAAGTATAATTTTTGTGCTATGCAGTATGTATGAATAATGGTTAGTACACTATACGTAAATGAATAACATTTCATGAGCATTATCATTTAACTATTATAGTTAACACAGGCCAGTAACAATTATTATGAGATAATTATCGAACATGCTAACTAAGATGTGATAATTATGATGTATCTTTTGATAGTCCTAATTAAAAATTCTGATGCGCTGGTCAATTAAACCTATAGAATAATTGAAACTATAATTTCAATCTAATTGAAGTATAGGTGCAATTTTTAAGATTTAAACATACACGTGTATTATTAAATGCAAAGTGCGAGCATTAAACATGACGCATACATAGCATACGCATACCTATTGTAGAACACAATATCAACCACACTGTTACACATCCTAGACTTATTTTCAGACATAGTAGTCATAGTGACTATTCAAGTCTGGTGTAGTGTAGCACCACCTACACCACCACACCACCTAGAACACCAACCACCTACAACAATGCTAGTATGCGTATAATGCTAGTGTGTGTACAATGCTAGTGTGTGTACAATGCTAGTGTGTGTACATCACTAGTGTGTACACGCAAAATCTACACGCAATTTAGAAACTTGTCTACACACCTACAGAGAAACCTTCCAATGTCTCTAAGCAAACAATTGTTAACATTCAAACACAGGAAGCTGAAGAAAGTCTAGGTACACTAGACTACAATTAATGGTAATGAGCTGTGGCTTAAATGGTGCTTGTTACACCTGCATGAATCCATTAGAATTCTTGTTCATTACCTTATTCATGACTCACTGACCTCTTGAACTGAACCTTACTGGTCACAATACCAGTAACTGATGATCATAACCAGTACCTGACGATAATAACCAGTAACTGGCAATAATAACCAGTAACTGACAATAATAACCAGTACCAAAGTGCGTGGTGTAGTAAGCATTTCACACAAAGTAAAATTTTCCGTTTAAAAGTAAGTATTCCTTAACAGTAAATATCTTACTAACATCTTGATTCTGTACGCACACACATATACACAGCAAGTATTGTGTGGCCACTTCATTTACACACAAAAAGTAGGAGAAGGGCGTTTTTTATAATTATGACGGAAGTAAAGGAATTCTTAATTAAGGCAAATGTCAACAACTTTTCTGCCATGTTTTTGAGCTATGAATGGCCTCACTGGCATCTTGTAGTTATTATATAAGAATATCAAAACAGACATCAAGGCTGTACACTTTATACACATGCATAGATAAAAATAAAAAGTTTGAAGATTTTAAACCATCTCATTATACAGAGTGTGGGAAGACATTATGTGATATAAATATAGAAAATACAATGAATAGAATAAGGCAATACATAGGAACGAGCCGTTTGGCCCATTCTTGGTTCAATACCGAAGTCCCATGCCGTGCTAGTGTGTACAATGCTAGTGTGTGTACAATGTTAGTGTGTGTACAATGCCATGTGTATAGTGCACAAACTATTATAAAGTAGGACTATGTTGATTATTATTGAAGATTGAAGAGGATGAAACTTTTTGTTCAAGTCCCTCAAAAAAAACAGTTTAAGCCTTCACTGGATGGCGGGACAGATACGGCACATACCTATTTTTTCCGCATAAAATCCATATTAGATAATCATTGAAATGCAGTAGCTGCTTGTGCTACACCAGGAACCCATGCATGTAACGCGTGTTACACTACTGCTACACACACATCATACCACTGCTACACCCACATCACACCACTGCTACACACACATCACACCACTGCTACACCCACATCACACCACTGCTACACACACATCACACCACTGCTACACCCACATCACACCACTACTACACACACATCACACCACTGCTACACACACATCACACCACTACTACACACACATCACACCACTGCTACACCCACATCACACCACTGCTACACCCACATCACACCACTACTACACACACATCACACCACTGCTACACACACATCAATTGATGAAGCACAGTTGTCCGGAGACACCTTCGAATTTTTCGTATAATTCATGCAGTAAAGGATCAAGTCCAGATTCTGGGCCTATAATATACTCAGTTTCAGTTTGACCACTAAAATAAAGCCATAGAAAAAGGCACTCGGCCACGCAAATACCATTCTATTGATAACTAGCGTCTGTTCACATAAACAGCAACAGTACCGGGACTAATGAGAGTTTTTTCACGATATTTATACATTTTTTCTGGTTTTCTTCAAAGGTTTTCTGAGAGATGGACTTCGTGTACTTCATCATGAGAGGGAAAAAATGTGTCACGATTTATGAAGCTATTTAGCTGTATAATCGGACACCTCTGGACGCTGTACTATCAGGACTATCTCGATACTTCATCGCTTGCTCTATGGATGGATAACAGAATCAAAAATTCTATATGTTTACTATAGTTAAGGTTTAAAACTTCTTTAACTTTCCAGGCAACATTAGAGGTAGGAAATGGTTAAGGCCTCCAGCTAACACTGGAGGTGGGAAATGGTTAAGGTTAGGGAATGGTTAAGGTAAGGGAATGGTTAAGGTAAAGGAATGGTTAAGGTAAGGGAATGGTTAAGGTTAGGGAATGGTTAAGGTAAGGGAATGGTTTAGGTAAGGGAATGGTTAAGGTAAGGGAATGGTTAAGGTAAGGGAATGGTTAAGGTAAGGGAATGGTTAAGGCCTCCAGCTAACACTGGAGGTGGGAAATGGTTAAGGTTAGGGAATAGTTAAGGTTAGGGAATGGTTAAGGTTAGGGAATGGTTAAGGTTAGGGAATGGTTAAGGTTAGGGAATGGTTAAGGTAAGGGAATGGTTAAGGCCTCCAGCTAACACTGGAGGTGGGAAATGGTTAAGGTTAGGGAATAGTTAAGGTAAGGGAATGGTTAAGGTAAGGGAATGGTTAAGGTAAGGGAATGGTTAAGGTAAGGGAATGGTTAAGGTAAGGCAATGGTTAAGGTAAGGGAATGGTTAAGGTAAGGGAATGGTTAAGGTTAGGGAAGTGGTTAAGGTAAGGGAATGGTTAAGGCCTCCAGCTAAGCAACAGTGCTGCGGCTTGATGGACTAGGGCTTGTCCTCCAGTGTGTTCACTGATGCAGTGTGCGTGAAGGACACACACAAGCCAGAATATTTAACAGCTGTGACACTTGGCAAGGAGAGGAAGGAGATACTTGGGACGGGGACACCTTGTTCTTGAGCTGTTGGGACTTGAATATTTGGGATGGGGACACTTAAGAAAGGGACACTTAAAAGAGGACCATAGGGAGGAACCTTAACCATATTCAATTTCAAAGTGTCCCCTTTTCAAATTTCTCCCTCCCAACTATGCAGTTGAGAGGGAGAAACTTGAAAAGGGGACACTTTGGAATTAAATATTTGGGACGGGGACACTTAAATAGGGAACACTTTGGACTTGGAATAGTTGGGACGGGCACACTTAAATAGGGGACACTTGAATAGGGTGATACTTAATAAGGGGATACTTTGGACTCGGAATTGTTGGGACGGGGACATTTGAGAAAGGGACGCCTTGAACTTAGTTTTAACTATGACACTTCAAATTTTCAACGTTAAACATAGATAGAAAAAAGTATTGGGAGTCACCGATGCTTTTAAACCGACTTCAAATAAAAGATATATCACATGACAGAAAAAAACTGCATTCATTTTAACCCTTTCACCCCGGAGTACATTAATGTGTGGTACATATAGTATATTACATATGTGGTACATATGTTGTATATATGTGTGCCATCCGGGGTGCAAGGGTTAAAATCCTCGACTTACGTGACATTAAAATACTTATTCTTGTTTAATGTAATGCTAAGTCTACTCACACTGAGGGCTGAAGGTTAAACAATAATCCATTTTTCATTAAATCTCTGCACACAACGCACTAAAATTCATCTTCACTAACACGGCTTCCGTAAGTTTTAATCTTAAGTGACAATTTTGTTCTTCTTCGTCAGTATTACAGCCTCGGCGCTAGTGTAATGTGCGGCAACATAACTTCTTTTTTTTAAAGGAACTTCCTCTGGAAAAAGGAAGTCATGTTGCCGCACCCTGTATTTTATTTCATGTAATTTTATTTATTATTATTATTATTATTTTATTTTAAATGTAAATCACTCATTTCAAGAAACATTGGTGCCTGAACAAAATACTTTTTTTTTCAGATGATGAATGCGTGAATTCAGTTTACAAAGTGAGATACATCTTAAAACTCCCAGTTTCAATGTTAAACAATAAACTGGTCAAAAATCCCCTGCAAAAAACTCCTACTTTTGTTTTTCAATTTGTTAATGTTGGTTAGCAAATTTGTGTAAGTGTATGAGTATCATCTGCATGAAACATGCCCAAGTACGAAAAGTTTGACAACGGACAACCTTTGTCTGTCGGTGAGCTGAAACAACAGCAGCACCAACAGCAGCATCAACAGCAGCATCAACAGCATCAACAGTATCAACAGCACCAACAGTATCAACAGCAGCACCAACAGCACCAACAGCATCCGTATGGCAGCGCGTCTCAACAGCGTCTGTTGGAAAGAGAACAGACAGACTCCTGTTTTAGGTAAATACAATTAACAAACCTCTAAGTCATGATAATTAAAATTATTGGTAATTATCATCGGTTAGGTATATCATCGAATTTAAGATTTAAATCTACTTAATTTAAATTATTCGTAGTTATTAACTTCCAAATTAATCAAATTATTTAAGATTGCTTCTTTCACAGCGTTAGTTAATTTAACAATGGATAATAGCATGTACTATAATTATATAATATTAGTATAATATCATCTACTTCAATCACATAATAATTGTATAATAACTTTATCGATCACAATGGACTCCCTTAATGTAATGCAATAGCACCTACTTTACATGTTTTTTGTGCAAACTATTAATAACTTATAGATTCTTTAAGCTCACTATGTTGATATTGATCACTTGTACAGGTAAGTAAACTAACTTTTAATTGAGGTACGTTCTTTACAATCAGTAGACTATTTCTTCTACGGGATGCAGCAACGTAACTTGATTTTTTTCAAAGTGCTTTACTTTGAAAAAAGGAAGTTTTATTGCCGCAGCCAGTACAACGTCTTTCCAACAGGACACCTAAAAATTTCCGTGTTGTAACAACTGAAGGTAAAATTAAACGTTTCATCTATTTTTACTGTTCGTTCAGTGCTTTATTTTTTACTCATTTGTGGTGAAGTTCGAAATTTTGAACGTTCCCTTTATGTACTGGTGCTGGATCAAAGTTACTAGCAGACCCACACGTGAAATTCACGTGACGTGTTTTTATCGAATTTGTTCGTTTGATTTGCCAGTGGACGCGGGCTTTGCGAAGGAGTTTCCACATTGAAGGATGTGCCTTTGGTATCCACAATACAATGCTTACAATACATGTATACCCTACCGAATTTCCTCCAACCAAGCAAACAACAAACTGTATTATTGTATAGGTGGATTCTGTAAAAATGAAACTGATACTGAATAAATGCTATGATTCTTTCCACTTGAGAAAGTTGCGAATTAATCGGGAAAAAATGAATGCTTCAACTCCAGTATCACGTATACGAAACTGTTTTCTTCTGGTAAACACAAAAAATAAAATACGAACAAGTTGAGCAAAACTGTTCGAAATTCTTGATGAGGTTAAAAATGAAGGTTACTTATGACATAGTTTTTGAATGCCAGGGGATCAAACTTTTAATGTGAGACCTGAACCTGTCGTGAAAAAGTTGTGAACTGAGTTCAATAAACGCGTTTTATTCACACGTCAAAACGTGTGAAATGAGCAAAAAATACTTGGCGAAAGTGCAATCACTTTTTCAGGTCCTACTTATCAAATTTAACTTTGTTCGTACCTAAAATTAACGCTGAACAATTTTTTTACGTTCCACATACTTTTAGCTTTATTTATGTGCTAGACAGTTCCTGTGGAAGTTTCACGATTTAGATTTTACTCATTGGAAATTATTATAAAGATGAATGCATTAAAGATTTTCGACAAATTATTTGCGTTAAATAAATATTTTTTATTAACATATACAGAACTTCCATTGTCTATCTTACCTACCGATAACATGGCCCAGATAATACCCGTTGAAATTCCTTGATTCAAATTGATACAATTTAGGATCTATAAAATAAAATACATTTTCCAGTTTTACCCGTGGTTTTATCAGAATTTGAATATTTTTGATGAATGTATACAGAAGTTCTATTTCTATTTTATCTACCGATAACATGGCCGTGTAAGAGATGAAAGCTAATAACGGAAAAATTGAGTATTTTATAGTGATCCGCCGCCTTTGGTATCCACAATACAATGCTTACAATACATGTATACCCTACCGAATTTCTTCCTATTTAAATCCTCAAGAGCGTCACAGAGAGACGGACCAAGCAAGCAATCAAGCAACAAACTGTGTATTACTTTAATAGAGGAATGCTTTTTCGCTAACTATATTCTAACACTTGACCTATTTTCTGAGCTTGGCAACTCTTACGCTGATTTTGCCCACCTCGCGATCACGTGTAGCATTCATTGTAGCTCCCACGCCTAGAGGTCGTTTCACCCAGATTTTTCCCACGTTGTACATACGAATTTTTCCGCAGTTTGCAGTGAACGAAGACCTTTGATACAGCAACGTTCTACAAGGTCATTATGCGATCTTTGACTGGCAAGGCTTAGCCAATGAGCGTTCAGAACCTTGGTTCCTGTGCTCGTATTGGTCACGAACTCGAGGCCTGTAATTTACGGCGTGCGGTTGAACACTATTTTGTGGTGCGGTATTTTGTGTTGGGTAACTCATGGGGCTTCACAAAAGCATTGTTGTAACACTGGTAATGGATATATTGTTAACAATAAGATTAACAGTTTTGCAATAACAATTAGCGTATATGATTATGGTTTTATCATCAGTCGTAATAATTATGATATCATTGATGATTATAATAAAAAAATAATGATGCACATACATCATAATTATAAAAAGGAATAATCGTATGAATCCCAATACAAATATAAATAATAATGGTTTTTAATTTATGCTTTAAATTTTTGCGTTGCCTAATGCATACTTTCACATGTGATATTCATGTGAATGTCACATATGAATATTCAATCATGTGAATGATTAAATGAATTTTGTCCCATTCACACGTGATATTCATTCATGCGTAATTTTAGCCATGAAAATAGTGTCCTGTTTTCTTACTTTCTTAACCTAATTATAAAGTTCATATTTTAACAACTAGCATTGAAAAAATTATGCATTCAAAATTACAATTTGCCGTTCATTTTATTCTGAACTTTATCTTTTAATGTGAATTTCAATCGCCATATTTCATTTCCAATTTCCATATCTCATCTTGAATATCCAAACACTAACATAAAAACCTTAACCTTTACTGTAATCATAATGGCATCGAGTAAGAATGTTCAAATCTAAGCCAAAATCTTCGAATTTTAATTATAATCGAGGTGAATTTGAACACAAATCTCCAAATTTCAATCAAAATCTCCGAATCTCAACACAACTTCAGCGATGAACCCGCATCACTGACCACCACGATTCAGAAACGTCATCACTGGCCACCACGATTCTGAACTTGCATTACTGACCACCACGATTCTGAACGTGCATCACTGGCCACCACGATTCAGAAACAATCACTGACCACCACGATTCTGAACTTGCATTACTGACCACTACGATTCAGAAACTTCATCTAGCAATTTAGAACGTGACCGCCATTTGAGTTTGGCGGACAGTGGCCGTGGTCATGGAATTCTCTGACCGCTAAATGCATTTTTTCTGGTGCCTATAAGAATGAATGCTCAAATTGCTCCGTTTTCTTTGTCTGAAGTTCAGTCCCAATATTTTTTTCTGGGTTTCTTCAAGGATTTTGTGAGAGATGAACTCCGTCTAATGCATCACGGGAGGGAAAAATGTAGGTCAGGTTTACCAAGGATGTTAAAAAAATGTGGAAATGACACTTTTTCAGTTTGATTCTGATCACTGAATGTTTTACTTTCAAGGTGAACATAAAAAAGTCGCTCTGTTTGAATGTATGATAAAAAACTCTTCATACCAAAGAATTTGCTGAACTTGAAGAAAGTAACATGGGAAAAACGATATACATAAAACACAGGAGTGTCAAATTCTCAAATTTACTTGATTAAATTTCGAATGCAAGTACATCAATAGAAAATAAAAGGTTTTTATTTTTTAAATTCTCGTAGTCTAGTTTCAAATCTAACATTGCAATGTACAGCACCGCCCTGTACAGCACTGCAGTGTACAGCACTGCTCTGTACAGCACTGCAGTGTACAGCACTGCAGTGTACAGCACTGCACTGTACAGCACTGCACTGTACAGCACTGCACTGTACAGCACTGCACTGCACTGCACTGCACTGCAATGTGGACTCCAGTGGAACAAAGGCACGCCCTCCAGCTCCTCCACCGCTCCACCACCACAGGAAGTGACTGGAAGGAGACAACACAGCGCTGTGTCTAACACAGAAAACGCAAATGAATCTATGGAAGTGTAACTTCTATACTCGGTGCACCTAAATCATCTCGTGTAACTGTGAATAAATAAGTAGAAAAATAAAAAGGATAAAATGTAAATTAAAAGGTATGTTTAGTATAAGCGAAACCGAGCAATGAGCAAAAAAAAAGCGCAAACAAGGAGTACAGAACGGGAAGAACAGAACATTGTACGTGTACTTCGAAGGTGAAAACACGTTTTCATTCTTTAAGTCATCTCACTTTTATTTAACCTTCAAATGTGTCGGATAATTTGCCAGATGGTGCATAAAACATGGAGGTAAGAAAGGAAGCAAAGAAACTTTATTCTAATTTGGTTCACATGAAACATTCATGTGTTTTTAAATCCTTAACGCTAACATCTTAGTTCTGGTCTCCATGCTTCCGGCCATTGTTCCCGTCCTTCTTGTGACGTGAGGTAGAGGCTCGTAGGGACATACAGCAACTTAAACTATTTCAGGGAAATAGTTTAAGTTAATCTAATCTAACTAGTGTATCCAGCCGTCAAAAATGACTGCAGAGATTTTGTGATAATACCCGTGCCATCAAAAATGATGGCAAATACTGTTGGAAAGATATTAAATGAAATTAAAAATAAGAACGCAATGCAATATACTTAGTTTTTTAAATGTATATTTACAAATGACATACGTTTTCATTGAGTATTTCTTTAATGACAACATTCCTAGTGAAAACTAAGACACTTAGTTTTCTACTGCTGCAATTGACTCTGCAATTCGTGTCATATTCAGGTACAATGTACCCGAATCATAGGGCAATACCCCGCCCAACTCGGTATCCACGATACGGACTCCAGTATATAAGGCTCTGGATCTCTGTAATTTTTTTGAAAGTGACACGAAATATGTAAATAAATATATAAATCTATACTATAATAAGAGCCGCGTCCGTCCGTCCGTCTGCCCGTGTGTCACACTCTTCTCATCGATAGCTTTAATAGCAACAAGGATAAAGTATTCGAAAAGCCACTGATCAGATGCTAGTTGGACTTTGATCTTTGGTACCCTGACTACTCAGATCCAAAGCAAACTCTAGAACTTAAGTTAGGAAAATTCTAGGCCTAATCCAACTTTCCTGGTTCAAGTGGTCGTGTCTTCAGTTGGTTTTGTTTAATATTTCGCTTCTGTGGTCGCCATAGTGTCCACGAAAAAGGTGTACATCGGTATCAACGATACCGATAAAATGGTTTCAAAATTCATCATATTGGTTCATGGATTTTTGAAACTTTGGTATCTGTATCGCTGATACCGATGAATATATTGGGCACTCAGTATTTTCGGAACATGAATTATGTATCCAAGATACAGCAGCCATTACGCTAATGCTGAAATTATAAAATGCATTTTTACATGTATAAGCACCTTAGTGCGCTAATTATTCATTGGCTAATAGATTACCTTTCAATATCACAGCCATATTTGATAAAGATATCTTCAAATAATTACTTATCATGGTCATAGTATTATTGGTAATAATCAGAGTGATATTAATGATACTTAATTTTATGAATTAATTTTCCACTATGAGCTCACCATAAAGAGCTCAGTTTTGTTTCCAAAAAGTATAGACTAAAATGTACCTGGTAGATAGTAAAAAAACGTCGTTTAGTGCTTTGTGTTCCAAGACATCATAATGATTAGCAAAACTCGATGAATATTTTGGTTGTCTAAAATTTCTTTGTTCCGTGTGTCCGGCAAAATTTTGGTGAGTTAGGTTGTGTAGATTTTTTCAGAGCCTTCTAGCGACTATGTGTACAATGTAAAGATTTGCACCGGCTAGCCAGTTGAAGGAGACTTGTTAATGCTTGTGTTATGTACTACTACTACTATTACCACTACTGCCACTGTTTTTACTAGTACCACTACTACTACTACTACTTCTACCACCACAACCACTACTACTACTACTACTACCATCATTACTGTCACTATTTATAATAGTATCACTGCCAGTACTACTACTACCACCACCACCACTACTACTAATACCACTACTACTACTTCTATTACTACTACCACTACTACTACTACTACTACTACTACTACCACCACTACTGCCAATATTTCTACTAGTACCACTGCCACTACTACAGGGTGGCGCATAAATAACGCACCCTTTTAAAAAATTAATAATAAATATATTATGAAAGGTATAACGATGGGGATAATTGCAAACGATAGAGGAACTCTTAAAGTTTATTTACATGTCGTATCCTGTCTACAGATACCCAGTGTATATTGCAGTAATACTTTATTTATTATTAATTTTTTAAAAGGGTGCGTTACTTATGCGCCACCCTGTACTATTCGGCATGGGACTCGGGTAGCAGCCCAAGAATGGTCCAAACGTCTCGTTTCTATTGCCTTATTCTATTGTATTCTATCTATTACTCTACGTATCATCTCTGGAGTTACGTTGTTGAATTCTTGAACAATGTTTTCTTGTAGTTTCATCCGAGTATCAGGAATTGTGAAATTTTATTTTCAAATATTTATAGAGGAAAACATCATGAGGATTTAGATCTGGAGTTCAGGGAGGCCATGGAATATTACCATAAAGCGAAATTGACCGTGGAAAACTGCCGTGGAAAAATGATGAACATGTTGAAAAATGTTTTTCATGTTGAACCGGTCAGTCTGGATCTAATAGCCATTTATTTTATGGAATATTGTAGGAATTTTCAGAATGGAAAGCTTTTCTTTGACTTGTTTGCACCATTAAAATATGCCCATTAAACTGGAAGAAAAAATCAATTATTGTTCGTGTCACCTTCGTATAGCTTACCTTTCTGCAATAAACATTAACGAGTTATAGAAGAAAAATAGAAGAATTATCCAAAAAGTTGGTACAACATTCCAATAAATTTAAATCATCTTCTATCCTTGCATATTATAGTTTCCTTGTTATTGATTTTCTAATAAATTATACGCCACTTTGTATTTTAGATCCACTCAATTTCCTTCAAATACTTCAGTCTTCAAGTATCTCATATGTCTAAAATACCTCACATGATCTAAATACATAACATTCATTGAATGAAGAGCGTAAATACTCTATATAAATATAAGCTATAAGCTTATATAAGTACTCTATATAAGTTGCATATTCTCAAACATAAGTCAATTTTACATTTCTGATGTACTTTCAAACATGTACTGTACCTGTGTACATATAAACACAAACGCCTATTCCACCACAGCTCAATTGCCATCGATTCTGACCTACAGAAATATAATTCCACTTACAAGAACTATTTATAACTTTTACAAATTACCCATCATGCCTGTATTAATACAGAAACACATGTTACCATTAATAGCGCAGTTAACAACACTGCAATGAAGCAACATATTCAGTCGAAAAATAGTGCATTTAACAACACTGTAATGAAGCAACTTATTCAGTCGAAAAATAGTGCATTTAACAACACCGTAATGAAGCAACATATTCAGTCGAAAAATAGTGCATTTAACAACACCGTAATGAAGCAACATATTCAGTCGAAAAATAGTGCATTTAACAACACCGTAATGAAGCAACATATTCAGTCGAAAAAACGTTCTTCATTCTTCCTTTAAAATGGTTCACATTTTTAGTTGTCTATACACACGCACAAGCACTCGTATTGGAACCTGTTTGACTGCCTTTAGTTCTTCCTTTCAGGCTAAAGGGCGTCTCGATCAGGCATGCCTTTTTCTTGGTGTTCAGTGTGAAGAAAGTAGTGAAGCCGGTGGTAGGGGCGAGGTGTGGCTTCCAGCGTAGTCGTGCTCAACTAGAAAAAGAGAAAACAAATGAGATAGTAGGGAAATGAGAAAAATGTAACTAGCTAAAAGTTTTCATTAATGTGTCTTTTTGTAATATTGTGATATTATTCTTAGTGTTGTATTGTGATATTATGTTTATTGTTGTAGTGTGATATCATACATAATATTTTATTGTGATATTATACTTAATGTAATATTGCGGTATTATGCTACATGATTTCACACACATGCATTAAATAATATGAGTTATTTATAAAGTATTATAATCATTTAAGCAACATTTCTGTCTTCATGTGGAAACATTCGTCCAAAATGATAGGAAAATTACATACAATTTCTTTTATTTTAATTATGTTACATTTATACTTATCCTACGATGGGGTGACACGTCATCCATATTGTGTACGTGATCCATAAAGGATGACACGCACATATACAGGGTGTCCCAAAAGTAACTGACCCTTTTGATTTGCTAATAAACCAAAAACTATTAACGCTAGGATATTGAAACTTGTTTTATTCGAAAGAAAAACC
>VCRD01004095.1:0-13444 GCA_006783055.1 Trinorchestia longiramus
TGAAGAGAGGTTGCATGGAAAGAGGTGAAGAGGGGAGGGGGGTTGGGGAAAGCAGGAGGGGCCAAGGGGAGAAAACATGATTGATGGTTCAACATTAAAGACAATGTTATGTGGTGATCAGTTGTTAACTGCGACCATACCTGGTGATACTTATTATAACTATCTCAAAATACAGGGTTACATGTGAGGGTGATGAGATTCAATTACTTTTGAGTTCCACTCTGAAAGTAACTACAAATGCAATGATACAGGGTGCGGCAATTCAACTTCCTTTTTTCGAAGGAAATTCATTTCAAAAAAGGAAGTTAGATTACTGCACCCACTAGGATTCATCAGCAGCAGATTAGCAACAATTTTTACTTCCTCAATTCCCTCCCTACAGCAGTTATGCCTCGTGGGGAAGCTGCTAAAGTTGAGGTACACAAGCGAAACCCAAGCAAAAGATTTGGTTAGAATGAGGTAAGATGACCAAAATTAAAAGGTATTTTTGAATAGCAGAGGATGAGTTTGTGAAGGAAAATTTGGAAGAGAATTTTGAAGTAAATTTTCCCTAAATTATTACAGGCAAAATCCCTGCACTGCAATACAGCCCCGTACATTAATGCAGTACTGCACTGCAACACAGCCCTGTACATCAATGCAGTACTGCACTGCAACACAGCCCTGTACATCAATCTAGTACTGAAAGTTAAATCTTAAATCGTGATTATCATCAAAAGAACAACGAAATGTTTTCTTATTTTTACACAGAAAAATCCTAAGTTCGTTCATGTATGGCAAATATTATACATAATTCCCTTCAGTAAAAATTAAGTCATGAAGACAAAAAAATATATTTTCTTGTGCTCGTGGTCGAGATTTTTTGACCAAGGCATGAAAAAGTTTGATTAATTTGCTAGCCATGACTTCGAACTAAAATTGGAACAGGAACTGATTTTAGAAACTTCAAAATTAAATTATGTTTTTTGAGATTCATCTCTGACGGCACGTAACATTACTGAACAAAAATCAAATTTCTTCAAGTCATTCGGACAATTACGTTTTCTGAAGTGCACTAGAAATCATACATTTTACCTCCATACTCTAAATGTCATTATCAGTTCCAGGCTCTCAATGACCTATAAATCCAATTTTTATTCATGTTAATGCTATTTGGATGCCTGTGTTCCCTGACGCCCTTAAGAACAGTTCATTTTAGTCCTATATTTTGATGAAGCGCCTGAGGAACCGTTCATTTTAGTCCTAAATTTTCAAAACTTCTTCAAAACTATAAATTTACTCGAGCAGGGCACGGAAGCCCTGCAGTTCAGCTCTCACGATGCCGTAGCTGCCCCACGAAGGCACAAACGACTGATCTGCTGGGAGGATTCTGGAAAAGAAATGTGGAAATTGATATTTCAGCCAATTTTTTCTTCCAAAACACAATGTTGAGTTTTAATATGTGTATTTGTCATTATAAATACAGTGTGCGGTGACATAATTTCCTATTTTTGAATGCGTTTTACTTGGAAAATAGGTCATGTTGCTGCAATTTGTACATGTATGTAGTATACACATATAAGTTTGTGTTCCATAAAAAGTAGAGCAGCGTTTAAAAGCATTCAAGGTTATTCTTCACGCACAAATCTTACGACCAACCATTTTAGTTTTTTCGTTGAATTCCTTGTACACGTTACGTTTAGTGCAGTACGCAATGTTATGTGTAGTGCAGTACGCAATGTTATGTGTAGTGTAGTACGCAATGTTACGTGTAGTGCAGTACGCAATGTTACGCGTAGTGCAGTATGCAATGTTATGTGTAGTGCAGTACGCAATGTTATGTGTAGTGCAGTACGCAATGTTATGCATAGTGCAGTACACAATGTTACGCGTAGTGCAGCACGCAATGTTGAGAAAAGGCAAAAACTAGAATTCTACATCTCTTGATGGTGGATCTTTATTTTCAAGACCGGATTTATATTTTCAAAAATAATCTTGTGATGTCGTGACAGAAGTCAAAAACAACAACTGACAGACAGAGTCTCAAAAGGAAATGGAAATAACACCTACTAATTGAACAACTACTAATTGCTCTAATTCAAATCTTATCTTGAAAAAATCTGACTTCACTCAGCTAGTCTTTATTTGTGTTCGTTTACAATACACTTCATTTTATCAAGCAACATCTAATTGTGGCTATTGTAGAGGCCTATTGTAGAGGCCTATTGTAGGAGGCTATTGTAGAGGGCTACTAAAGGAAGCTATTGTAGAGGACCATTGTAAGGGGCTATTGTAGAGGGTATTGTAGAGGGTATTGTAGACGGTATTGTAGAGGGTATTATAGAGGGTATTGTAGAGGGCTATTGTAGAGGGCAGTTGTGTGTATAGGTAGAACTCGCAGATGCAGAGGACGACTGTGATTGGCTGAGAGCAGGAGGAAGAAGATGTGACTGGACACACAAGCTCTGTTATTGAATCAACACGAACTTTCCACGTCATCTATAAAATGTAGTGATTCTTTTCGATGCATTGAGTGCAATACTTTGATAGAGAAAGCTACGGAATGTTTTGAATGCTTCCAGTTGAATGTTTGGTTCATCAAAATTTCAAATGTTTTAAATGTTTTCAGTAGAATGTTTGGTTCATCAGAATTTAAAATGTTTGAATGCTTCCACTTGGATATTTGGTTCATCAAAATTTTAATTGTTTTGAATGTTTCGACGAGTAGACAGCTGATACAAGCAAAGTAGTAATGGCATGTATTTTTGGTGTTGCGAAAAACGAACGGCTCTCCCAACAAATCGGTATCACTTAACCTCACCTCTGCAGCAGACATCTCTGGTTCTGCAAGAAACACTTGTAAAGCCACGAAACTATTGGGAGCCTGACCACGTCCATTGGGATAACCTGAATAAAACCTCATTATCACAGAACGATTATTGACTAAGACAACTGAAGATACTGGTTGGCAACGTACAAAGCCTCCTACCAAAAATGCCGGAACTTCAAGCCATTGCGTCAACATTGTCACATGACATCATAGCTGTCAATGAAACATGGCTAGATCTCAATGGAAGACATCTCCCAGCGGAAGTCTCTATAAAAGGATACGTTTTGCACAACGTCGACAAACCGTCACACAGCAACAGAGGTGGTGGTTCCCTTATCTACGTCAAAGAAAAGCTGTAACCACAAAACAAAACCAAGCGAGCAACAGAAAAATGGGAAATACTACATCTCAACATCCAACCGCATCCAGGACAAACTATCACAATTGTGCTCGTGTATAGGAACCCAACCTGCACGGCAATTGAAGATGACAGATTCTATGATTGCCTTGATAATATTCTTAGTACTCCTCACGAAACACTAATCATGGGAGACTTCAACTTGCCCCACATAAAGTGAACCACTTGCCAAAGTCAAGCACCCGGCTCAAAACTTATTGATCTGATAGATACAAATTCCTTGCAGCAGCATGTCAACGAACCAACTAGAGGAAACAACATTCTTGACGTCGTCATGACGACCACTGACCTCAGTATAAACGGCCTAGAAGTTATGGACAAGATCGGTGACCACCAGATCATAGACTTCTCGCTCGAAGTACAAGACCCTAACACAAGGACTCAACATAAACAAGTCCTCGACTACAAACGGGCAAATGTCGAACTAATGAAAGAAGAGCTTGGCAGGTATAACTACGAAGTACTCATGAACAACAGAAACGCCAAGGAGTGATACATGATAAGTAAAGATAAGATTGCAACCGCTACAGACCACCATATCCCAAGAAAGCGAATCAGGCCAACCAATAACCCTCCTTGGTTCTCACAAGAGATTAAACGCCTCATCAATGCAAGACAACATTCGTACAGCAGACTGAAACGATACCAAACAGCCCCCCATCTTCATGAACATATCCACGCCTGTAGGGCTGTTAAGCGAACGATAAAATCTACAAAACGAAATAAAGAAATTACAGTTGCAGCACAAACTAAAACTAAACCGAAAAGCTTCTACAAATATGTGAACTACAGACGACTCAAAAGAGACACTATAGGACCACTGATTGATTCTGAGGGCTCAACACAAACGAACAACAAAAGCAAAGCCAAAATTCTAAATACCTACTTTACTTCTGTGTTCACTCACGAAGACTTAACTGAAATCCCGTAACCTCAAGTTTTAAACACTCAGGAAATCCTGTCAGATGGCGTATTTACAGTAGAAGAGGCAGAGGAACAGCTCAGCATTTTAAACCCATATAAGTCAACCGGACCCGACGGCCTTGGTCCCTGGATACTCAAAGAAACAGCCGAAGTAATAAGCGAATCTCTAACAAACAGCTTCAATCGATCTCTTGAAACTGGGATAGTTCCGGATGATTGGAAACGCACAAATGTCATCCCTATTTTCAAAAAGGGGAACAAACAAATCTCTAATAACTATCGTCCAATCAGTCTAACATCTGTCAGCAAAACAATAGAAAGACTATTTAAAGTCCGTATAGCAAAGCACCTTAATGACCAAAATCTTATTAATGACACCCAGCACGGTTCCAGAGAAAAACGTAGCTGCCTCACAAATCTTCTTGACTTCTGTGAAAAAGTTAACCGCATATACGACCGTACAAAACCGTAGACCTTGTATATCTAGACTTTCAAAAAGCCTTCGACAAAGTCCACCACGAAAGACTCATGGCCAAAGTGGAAGCGCTTGGAATACGAGGCAACTACTCCCGATGGATGCGAAACTGGCTCACTGGTCGCACTCAACGCGTGGTGATTCACGATGAAACAAGTGATCCAGCGCTTGTAACATCAGGAGTCCCTCAAGGGAGCGTTTTAGTCCCGCTCCTCTTCATCATCTACATCAACGATCTTGATGTCGGAATCATCAGTAAAATCAACAAATTCGCCGATGATACGAAACTCTGTCGTAGACCATTCACCGAAAGGGACAGAGCAACTATCCAATCAGACCTCAACCGTCTTCTACAATGAACTGAAACCTGGCAAATGAGCTTCAAAATTGAAAAATGTTTTGTAATTCACGTTGGTGCAAATAACCGGCATTTCCAACACACGATGTATGACATACCTATTGAAACAGTCCAGCAACAAAGAGATCTAGGTGTCATTGTCACTGAAAATCTCAAACATGACAAACAAGTGGAAAAAAGCGTCAAAAATGGGAGCATGATTTTTGGTTTCATTGCATGAAACTTTGAATACAAGTCAAAGAACATAATATTACCGCTCTATAGAGCGCTAGTCCGGCCTCATTTAGAATATGCAGTGCAACTCTGGTCTCCTACCTTACGAAAAGATATTAATAAAATGGAAAAAATACAACGGAAAGCAACGAAGATGATTCCAGAACTTCGCAATCTCAACTACGAAAGACGTCTCCAACGCCTTGAACTTATCTCCCTAGAACAAAGAAGACTGCGAGGACAACTTATTGAGACTTTTAAGTATCTCAATGGCCTTAACATTGTCACCCTGGAAGGGCTTTTCAAAAGAGACGGTAAAATACGAACCAGAAATAACGGTCAAAAACTATTACTGAGAAACTTCAAGACATCTCAAGCTATGAACTTTTTCCCGTTAAAATTGCCGCCACTTGGAACTAGCTGCCAGAAAACATAGTTTCTGCTGGCACTGTGAACACATTCAAAAATCGTCTCGATAAATTTTGGATTACGAATCCCCCCCCAGTATTACATCCTACTAACTCTATGTCCCTAACTCCTTAAGGCTAATGTATGATTGAGATTAATGCACGTCACATAAACGCCTGTGCGTGAGTGATATGTGTGCACATGATTAAATAGACTTACGTAGTCAAGGTGTACGTGCATGACTGATGGATTTACTTTAGACGGCATGGGACTTCGGTATTGAACCAAGAATAGGCCAAACGGCTCGTTCCTATTGCCTTATTCTATTCTACTCTATTTCATTGTTTCATAAAAGATTCTTTATATATTGTATTTTCTGATGTAATAAACTTATAGATTATATTTTCTTAGGCAATAAACTTCACTATATAATATGTATACTTCCCTATATATTTTATTTCCTATATAATATACTTCACCATATAATATAGTTCACTATATAATATTTTTCACCATATAAAATGCATCACCATATAATATACTTCACCCAAAGACTACTATTAACAGGACGTGCATGGCCATATAACTGACTACGCTAGCGGAGTCCATTGCATTCTTAGTAACATAACATTCTCTATTGGACAAATTAATCAAAAATTTCTTCTTCAAAGCAATAGAAGGGATAATAAGGTTTTACAGTGAATTTTAAATCGTTTAAAGCATTGTAATGCTTTGAAATATCAATTTTAGCAGGACATAACGTGTATTATTGTATGAGTTTAGTGGTCACTTCATAGAAATCTCAGTTGCTGCAGTTTTAAACTTTACAAAATGAATTATAGTTAAAACTTTTCCAATGCAAACAAACAAACATACAAACATTCATGTAAAGAAACAAACCGACATAGAAGCAAAAACCTATCAAACTGCAGCGATTAGTCAGCCAACCGGGCCTTCTTGACAGAGGTCTGAAGAAGGACTGCATTCTTCTGCAAATCTTTCTCTGAGGGGTTGACAGCAAATTGAGTGAGTGTAGTAGACGTCAGAATACTGCCTTTCTTTGACTCGTACAGTTCCTTGACGTCTGCAAATGATGCCATTATTTCATTGTCAAGACTGATCTTATGGCCCTTTTCACTGATCCAGCTGTTGCACATGCAGTTGTTTAGCAGATGTAGCTCCAGTTGTTTAGCTGCAGTTGTTTAGCAGATGTACAGTGTCAAAAAGGAGAAACTAGACACACTCGTTGTCAAGAGGATGCTTGGCTGTGGTACTGCAATCACCTAGGCGTTCAAACAGCTTACAATACTGCTGGTTCACCTTGTGGTTGTCTGTAATAGACCCGATGACACGTCCACTTGCCCTCTCAATAGCAGCTGCAGCCTCCTTCACACGCTCAAGCTGGTATACTGCCGTCAGCTTGTGGACGGGTGTCAGAAATCATCAGACTAGGCCCTTTGTGCAGCGACTTCATCATAACACACAGAATAGAAGTGGCCTTGCAGTCTCGGTTGTTCTCAGCCATGCCACTCAGCAATCCACCAGTAAATGAAACAGTTGGCGAATCTGTACTTCATCTACCAAGAGAAACACATTCTTCTGTTGCATTGTCTGGACTTTGTCAAATGTTTCCCTCAGCACCTGGTCCTTGTCAATAAATGAAGTGAAGTACTGCAGCTTTCGTTTGCATGGCAGCACCAAAAAGTCTCTGAGCTGTTTATGATTATACTTTGAGTATGATTGAATAGCAAAACAATAATTATTATGGAAAACTGCTTCTGTTACAAAAGTTCCAACTGACGTGTCAAAAATACCAACTTCTTCTCCTTCTCGGTGTCGACATGACGTGTGAGCTTGAAGGGTGACAACATTTTGGATCTTTTTGTCAAACGGGATGTCATACATAGTTCATTGCCAAGCGCACAGTTTCGTCAGACTGCGTATACGAACTCAAACCATTGTTGGGGTGAAATGTCTTAAACAGTGGTACTAATGCCGTTCTTAAACGCACTGAACGTCAGTGGGAACACAAAGTGGGCTTGTTTTCGACAATCACAGACAGGCTGCACTCACTGAAGTAATCGGTCATGAAAAAACACACAAGCCTTTCTTTCGATCTTGAAATAATCAAGTTCTTATACTGCTTCTGCAGGTTACGTTCAGGTTTGAAAGCATCAAATGAAGTAATCTTATCCTTCTGAAGAAAATACCTCAGTTGCTGGTCTTCAACTTTCGCCGGGCGAGGTGCAGGTTTTGGAGATGGCAGACATGAAGCAGGCACATTGAAGATACTGGGAGGGATTTCAGGTCGCATAGAACCCCTATGTAATTTGATCAAAGGTGGGTCAGCACCCCAGTGTATCTCACAAATGAAAAACTTGTCTCTATCAACAACAAAGTTTTCACGAGGTGGAAGAACATCAAGCCACTTCTGTCTCTCAAACTGCTCTTTCTGCAGGCAAAACACGCGGCGCCTGTTCTCCTTATTGTAATTACCCTGACAGTTCACAACCCCACACCTGTTCGGCATCTTTAATACATATAATTAGCAATGAACTTTATAAACAAACAGTATCCACTTAAAAATACACCAATGTGCCTCGAAACAACCAACAATGTCCGATTCAAACCGAGCGACAGACTACGACAATGTTCGCACTGTGACAGTTGGTGACTAACTGAAGTCGCTGAACTGGCCTCTGCTAACGTAGTCCACTATATGACCGTGCACGTCCTGTTTACAGTAGTCCTTGACATCACCATATAATATACATCACCATGTATGTACATCACCATATAATATATATCACTATATAGTATACTTCACTGCATAGTATACTCCATAATTTCCCCCTCCAGCTACACACTGATGACGTCACTGAGCCAACAACGTGTATTTGGACGTGAAAAATCATGGGCAAAATATAAAGTGAAGTGGAAAATGAGCATTTCTGAAAGTGAGTACTTGTGAGTGTGTACATGGTGAGTATTCGTGTATATAAGCATGGGACTTAGATAGCAACCCAAGAATGGACCAAACGGCTAGTTTGTATTGCCTTATTCTATTCTCTACGTTTATGAGTTCTCGTTTTCTGTGCCAGTAATAACACGAAAATTATTTTCCGAAAATTAACCCTGGAAATTTGTTTGCGTAAAATAATTTTACCCTAAAGAAATGTTTCCCCATAAAATTGTAATCGATTTGATTGACACGTGTTTGAGAACAAACAAACAAAGAAACTTGAACCTTGCTTGTGAGCAGCACAGAAGCACAGAAGTCTTTACAATAACTTGTAATTACAGAGCAACTTTCTCGGCAAGAAGCTTTCATTGTGTTGCTCCTTCAATAATCCTCTTCTGAAAGCGGATTTTGCCGGCCGTGAAATGCGTCCCCATGGGGACATAACCTCAGGCAGCTTGCTGGTTATTTCTATGAAAATTTAAACTCTGCGTCCGAGAGACCAAGAACAAAAAGGTGAAAGCTGAGTTTAGATATTTGAAGACGGACGAATGAATAGATTTACGATTGAAATAGTGATGAAGACAGCAGGCATCAGGAGGAGTAGAGTCACAAGGATACGATGTAAGTAGTACTAGTAGTTGTAGTAATATGAGTAATAACAGAAGAGTACGAGAATGTGAACTATTAGGTAGGAGTAACAGGATGTGCGCACGAGAATACAAGTACGAAGGTATGGGTAAAAGGGTAGGAGTAGGAGGGTAGGAGTAAAGAGTCATGATTCAGAGTACAAAAGACTCCAAGTTGCGATGAAGAAGGTAATGTTCAGTAACTAGTTTACTTCCCCACGTCACGCACGTCACGCATGTCACACGTCACATGTCACGCATGTCACGCACGTTACGTACGTCACACGTCACGCACGTCACACGTCACGCACATCACACACGTCACGCACGCCACACACGTCACATGAGCTGCCTGTGTCACACACGTCACATGAGCTGCCTGTGTCACACACGTCACATGAGCTGCCTGTGACACTCAGAACACAGAAGTACATGGACAAAAAAAGGTTCAGAACTCAAAATAAAAGAAGCCGTAATTACGCATTCTGCTTTGGACTGAAGAGAAAGATTTTGTAATACTGGCTGAACGAGATCCCGAGCAGAACAAAACGGGTTTTGTTCAGAAATTTTTGCTTGCATTTTGTCGCTGGAAAAAGGAGTTATTGTGTAAGGAAGAAAGCCAAACGAAAAAGTGTATTGTTGTGTCGTGCGTTTTTATTTGCATTCTGTAGGGAATTATACATTATTCAATTCAAGCGAAAGCTCATTATGATCTTGAAAAATAAGGAACATGAGTTTTTGTCCTGATACGTATAAGAGCGATGTCATTAATATTACAGTGTATTGAAGCGCTGCAGGTAATACAACAGAGTTTTGAAATACTGCAAGTAATACTAGAGCGTATTGACGAGCTGCAGGTGATACAACATAGTTTTGACATGCTACAGGTAAGGAGTATTTGAACGTTGTAGGAGTTACTAGATTATTGGAATGTTACAGAAAATACTACAGAGTATTGGAATATTCCATAAAATAGTAGGGGATGGAAGGTTACAAGAAACAATAGAGCATTGAACATTGTAGGAAATACTACATAGTATTGCAATGTTACAGAAATATTAGAGTATTGGAATATGTAAGGCAATGCTAGAGTATTGGAATGCTTCAGTCAATACTACGCAACACTGATTTTTTCCGTCAGTTTTGAAAATTTTTGTTTAACTTTGCCGGCATGGAGGAAATAAATGAACAAATTAATAAAAAACAATGAAAAAATGGATAAAAAATGAACTCATTGCACCGACAAATGGAGCTGTGATTATTGTAAACCTGTGTGTATGCCCGTTTAAAATAATGGGTTTTAATATCGAAATTCCATAATTTATGTTTGAGCCGCGTCTGTCTGTGCCTGTGTCACACTCTTCTAATCGATAGCTTTGATAGCAACAACGATAAAGCTTAAGAAATACAAGAAATCATTCTATTGCATTATTTTTCTGCGGCAATTCAATTCCCTTTCACTTGCATTATGGTATCCAGAATACACAATCGGTTTATTTTTACAAATAGAAATTTTCTTTGGACCTTTTTCTGCTGAAATTCATCGTGATGCTTTGATATTTTTAATTGATAATGCGAAAAGAAATGTTTTAAATTAGTTTGACCAGTAACCTGGCTACCACTTAGTATAAGGCCAAAAATTTTGGAAATTGATTGCGTGTCACGCTCTTACTAATAGATTAGCAATGGCGGTCTTGGGTTCAGTTCAGTGGTAAATTAATACACTCATTTTTGCTGTACAAGTGCAGTATAATAAGTCACTTTCAAAAAAATTAGAGAGAGATCCATAGCCTTATATACTCGAGTCCGTATCTTGGATACCAAGTTCGGCAGGTTATTGCATATTACAATATACATACATAAGCTCGCAGTTGCTTTCCTTAGAAATAGGAATAACATTAAAATAGTACTTAAAGAAACTGATGTTCAAGGAAATTTGGTAGATGATTTGTTTTTCACTAGGAATGAAACCTGGAAGGTATTAAATAGGAAATACTCAATTAAAACGTTTGTCCTTTGTAAATACATATATAAAACTAAATACATTGCATTGCGGTCTCATATGTAATTTTATTTAATATCTTTCCAACAGTATTTGCCCTCATTTTTGTGTGTTTATTACTGTCACGAGAAAAATAAGTTACCTTTGAAATAAGCTTAAGCATGGAAACTCCACTGGTACGAAAAAAAAGACTGAATCGAAAACGAAAAAGAAGAGCGAGAGAAAGATTATCTCAAGAACAATAAGCTGTTGTAAGGCAGCAGAGGCGGGGTGAATATGCATTATCTGTAATATCTTTCCAACAGTATTTGCCATCTTTTTTGATGGCACGGGTACACTAGTAATACATGAATACCCGTTCTGATTTCAGTTCAATTCAGTCGGACACCAAACAAATATATCTATATTGTACGATTGTTACTATCTATCTATGTGTGCCACACCCTTCGTCAATAAATTGCGGTATCTATGCTACACCTTGATCATAAACATGCACTCATAAAGATTGCAGGAAATTTGTTAATAAAGGCCATACCTTATCTTACTTATTTAAATTATGCACGTACCTTGAGTGTTAAAATCATGATGGTACCTCAATTTAGAATTACCAGTTTGCAGTTATTCCACTATATAATAATATACAGTTTGTTGCTTGCTTGCTTGGTCCATCTTTCTCTCACGCTTTTAAGAAATTAGATAGAAGAAAATTCGATGGGGGAGACATGTATTGTAAGCATTGTATTGTGGATACCAAAAGCACATCCTTCAGTGTGGAAACTCCTTCGCAAGGCCTGGGTCCATTAACAAATCAAATGAAAAATTTCAGCAGAAAACGCGTGAATTTTCGCGTGTGGATCTGCTAGTAGATAAATAAATGCATCAAAGGTATTATTAGATTTAACTACTTTGCCTACTCAGAACTACCAGGATTACTTTCAGTTACCATGATTACTTTGAATTACTAAGATTACTATGAATCACCACAGTTATTAATAACTAGTATACCCACACGTGAAAATTCACGTGTTTTTTACTGAATTATTTCATTTTATTTGTCGGTGGACGCTGGCTTTGTGAAGGAGTTTCCACACTGATGACTGTGTCTTTAGTATCCACAATGCAATGCTTACAATACATGTATACCCTACCAAATTTCCTCCTATCTAAATCCTTAAGAGTGTCACAGAGAGACGCACTAAGTAAGAAAGCAAGAAGTTGGGTATTATTATACAGTGGGATTACCCTGATTACCATGGATCACCCTAATTGCTATGAAATACCATGATTACTTTGAATTAGCCCGATTATGAAGATTTACCCCGATTACTATGAATCAACATGATTATCATGAATCAGTCTGATTACTATAAATCATCCTGATTATCACGAATTACCCTGATTACCATGAATTACCCAGATTACCGTGAATTACCCTGATTACAATGAATTATCTTGATTACCATGAATCATCCTGATTACTTTAAATCACCCTGATTACCGTGAATTACCCTGATTACTATGAACTAAGGTGGGGAATAAAGCCCCGCCTCCAACATTCAACACTTACTTCAAAACAAATTTTTATCTCTTTTGTTACTGAAGTTCCGTCATAGAAACTTCTCAACACACATTGCATTTCATTGAAGAAGCAAAGTAGCTCTCATGACAGGTCACATAAAACAAAACACAAAACTTCTCAGAACTTGAGTATGAATAAGAACATGACTACGACAGAATGTTTCCTAGCCAGAGTTTTTGGAGGTCGATGAAGAATTTAAATATTTTGTTATAATCATTATTTATAACTAGTGCAATGCCCGTTAATATTTGGTTAATAATACCATGATTAATAATTAAGGATCTCCCTCCCCACATACCCTGGTAACTGAAAAGCTGATCCGGCTTAGGGAAAGAGAAAGACAGAGAACTGAGTGAGCTGAGAGCCCAATAAACACTTGTATTATAGCAGGCATAAACAAATTTGTAATAATACGTACAATATTTACACAATCTCTGTATGTACAACATTTCTCGTCAGTGTTTGGTTGTTGTTTAACCGTCTTCCTCTCGGTAAATTTGTGAGAAATTGATTTTGACTGGCAAATATTTTTAGATTGTTTGGATCACCAGCCCTGCTCACAGCAACGTACAGTTGGCCATGGGTGAAGACAGGACTGGGTAAATATATGCCACACTTTGACAGACTCTGTCCTTGGCTCTTGTTTGACATTGCAAATGCTGGTCTTATG
>VCRD01004095.1:23073-36334 GCA_006783055.1 Trinorchestia longiramus
TATATATATATATATATATATATATATATATGTATATCAATAGTTTGTATATATTATAACATTTATAATTTTCATAGCTGATTTGTAACACAAGACAGGAGCTCAATTTCTAACTCGTTTGTACTTCAGTGGTGTACATAGTACGCGGTTCTGGGTACACTCTGAACTTCAGTGGAGTACATAGTACGCAGTACAGGGTAGATTCTTACCATGAAGCTTATTATGTAAGTTTATCATTTTTAAAGCTTACTTCGCGTCCTACTCAAAAACATTTACATATTTGAAGTAAATTTGTTATTGTTCGAATTGTTTAAACATATGACGCTTCCTTTCATGGCCATAATTAAGAAGACTTGAACCTGTACTTTTCTATGGGTGACCGTCAACTTGATTAACTTAATTAATGTACTGAACTAAAACGTCACACATCTTTGTGCTCAGTAAACGACTGCCTGACTTGGCACCCATCCCATAACTTAAGATACATGGTGAGGCAACATATGTAACTTCCTTTTTTTGAAAGGAACTTCTTTTGAAAAAGGAAGTTATGTTGCTTCACCCAGTATGTTGGATGAACAGTGTAATAAGATATACACAACTACAGGAGAGATTGTGTCGTCATGGTGCTAACTACTGAGACTTAGACCCTCTCCTAATTACACTGAGACGTTTTCTAGCAGAACATAATCCGATAGAATCGAAGGAAAACTTTTCAAATAGATGGGTTTAATACGAGACTAAACTTCATTTTTCTTTGGGGAAGTAGAATTAAGCAGCGATTTGGCACAGACTTGAGTAATTGTGAAGGAAATGACCTGCTCTAATTTAAACCGTCACAAACAAGAGTTATGGACTCGGTCAGATTTGTCATCTGAAAGTCTAATCAAACTCCTTTTAGCATCTTGAAACTAGGCAGGATAAAACTAGGCAAGATAAAACTAAGCAAGATAAAACTAGGCACGATAAACTAGGTAGGATAAAGTTCCGCAAGATAAAATTAGGCTGGATAAAACTAGGCAAGATAATACTATGTAGAATAAAATTAGACATGATAAAACTAGGCAGGATAAAACTAGAAAAGATAAAACCGGGCAGGATAAAACTAGGCAAGATAATTTAGGCTGGATAAAACTAGGCAAGATGAAACTAGGCAGGATAAAACTAGAGAAGACAAATACACCACCAATGTATAAGGTGAAAGCCATTCTTTGATGTTATAGAAGCCTTTCTTACCCAATCAAACAAAGACCCAGCAAAAAAAATATTTTGCGTTAAAGGAAACTTATTCACCTGTCGAGCAGAGGTGGATACTGCTGGAAGGATGGCTGCAGAGCTCCAGGGTCTGGATTCTCCTGCTAAAGAGGAACGTAAAGCAGTTGTGTGAGAGCTCTAAGATGCGCACGACAAGGTGTGAAGCAGCTTTAACATCACTAAAAAAGAGATCAAAAACCAGTCTAATTTTGATAGAAAATATAACGTTCATGTAAGTAATTACACGACCATGAGGTGGTTGACAGCGTGGCCCGGAGCAGCATTGCAAAGAAAGTTATGAGCGGAAATTGTCAGTTGTGAGAGAGAGGTGATTAATAACGAGGATGACTGCTCTCGCATTCAGGTGACGAGAGGGAAGAGAGAAGTAAGACGGTGAAGAAAAAGAAAGAAAAAGAGAAACGAAAAATGAAAAAGAAAAAGTAAGAGAAAGAAGGAAAAGGAAAAACTAAAAAATAGAGAAAAGAAAAAAGAAGGGATGAAAAGAAAAAAGGAAGATGAAGAGGAGAAAAGAAGACTGAAAAGATAAGGCTCCAGGAAAAAGAGGGAGATGGAAAAGGAGGAACATGAGAGAGCGAGATGAAAGAGAGAGATAAAAGAGAGAAATGAAAGTGGGAAATGAAAGACGGAGAAAGAAGAGGGAGAAGGAAGATAAACTACAGGACATTCTGTTCAGTGATCACCCAGACAGCAGTTGTGACATCCTGATCATAACTAATGAAGAAATTCTGTCTAACTGTGTGACATTACCGTCATTTTAGTCAATTACTCTGATTTCCATAGAATTCACTGCATTTCTACTGCAATTTGCATTAAACCAGCTCAAGTTTGAATAAAAACCTTCTAAAGCTGCTAGGTCTTTGCTGACCTGAGCTCCACAACTCTACATAATGTGAGACATTTTTTTCCTTCCTTCGTTCTCCTAAGAAAAAACGCAACGAAGGTGTGCATACACACTTAATATTACAGGATACAGTACGAAGACTGCTCTAGTTTTCCTACAGGCGCAGAGAGGCTTTGTGTTCAAGGTAAGACGGTATTGCTCCGCGTTGCGAAACTTTGTTGCAGTTTAAACTTTTCTCAATTTGAATGATGTGCAAGCTGAAGACATGCTTACGATGCAAGTCTTCAGTTCAGTGCCTTCAAGAACGGAAACTTTTTGACTTCATGCACGTGATCGACAACACATGAAATTTGACAAGGTCTGATTACGTGTTGCTTCTTTAACTAAAATAATGACTGTATTTTGCATGTTATGCTGATGTTTGAGCATGACACACTCATAGAATAAGTTTTTTACAGAAATATTGTCTGAATAAAAGAGAATAACATTTAGGGCCGGAAGTTAAAATTAAACACGAGTAGGAGGCTTATGTGACTGCTGCCTGAGGATGCGTACTTGTCAATTACCATCTTTTCAACGACATTTACTGTTCCTTCAAATAAACAAAATTATGTAGTTTGAGAAATTTTTTAGTCCCATAGAGCTACACTCGGTGGATAAAAATTCAGTTTTGAAACGTTGTCTTCCATGTAGCGACCTAATCCACGACAACGCATTCTAGCTCTCGTTCGCACTGTCTCTGTAAAATTTATTTTTTCTAGCAAGAAGTTTATTCTGAACCTGAACAGTTCTGCTGCTCTATTCGTCACTTTGGTAAGCTAAAGAAATGAGACCAAGAAGCTCGGGAGCAAAAATGATATATCTACATATATAACACACAATGTATCTCCATCTCTCTCTCCCTCCCCCTCCTCTCTCTCTGTATCTGTGTCCGTCCATTACTTCCTATCTATTACTAAATAAAAATCATTGAACTGAAATCCGAAGGGATATGCATGTAGTGTAAGCATTGTATTGAAGATACCAAAAACTCCCGATCACTATTAAATACTCAATTTTTTCCGTTATTAGTTGTCTTCTCTTACACGGCCATGATATCGCTAGATAAGATGCAGAATAAAAGTCCGGTATATATTAATAAAAAGTATTCATTTCAAACACAATAACTCGTCGTAAATCTTTAATGTATTCATCTTAATAAAAATTGCAAATTAATCAAATCTAAATCGTGGAATTTCCACGGGAACTGGCTAGTGCAATAGAGTAAAAAAACATCATAAGCTCAGTCTCCGTACTTGTTGTTCTCAGAATGGACTTGCAGGATGTCGGTCCTGTTTGCATTATTTGAGCTTGTATATATTTTTAATCTTTTACCTGGTGAAAGTATAATTACTGTTAATGGTATTTTAAAGCAATGCATTTGTATAATTCAAACATTTTAATAATAACGCATTACAAAATCCAATGTTAATGCTTGTATTATGCATGAACTTCACTGAAAATAAACGATTTTTTTCCATAGTTCTTTACATCCCGGCTGTCTACCACCACTGTCCACCACCACTGTCCACCACCACTGTCCACCACCACTGTCCACCACCACTGTCCACCACCACTGTCCACCACCACTGTCCACCACCAAATTCACCTGCCCTGGAGAGATGGCAAAGGGAGGAAGGCACAGGCCGTGTGGGTGGAACTGATAAGAGCAGTACACCTGCAGCAGCTCTGACCTGCAGGAAGGGTCTCGTGACCTGCAAAATATTACAAGAATAACTTCACAATAGCATAATAAAGGAAAAAATGTTACAGTTTGTTGTGTTTGTTGGCTAGAGTATTAATCATCGATGCTAGTGGCCAGAACGTGCGATCTTTTTCTGATGTTCAACGCGTGCTTTTAATTTTCCTGATCTCAAGTTATAGTCAACGCTATAGTAACTTACATTAATAACTCACGTTCAAATAGTTGAAACGTTCTATTAGTAACTTACGTTCAGATAGGTAAATGAACAAATTTTAGCTCTCATGTCAGACAAAGAGCCACACAAAACGTTATAATACTGTTTGATTTAGACGCACATTGTGAAGGAAAAGTGTTAACAACAGAAACACTTGTAATACTGCAAAAATTTCTGTCATTTCTAGAGCCACAACTGCAGGAACACTTCGTAATGCTGCAACTATTTCTGTCATTTCTAGAGCCACAACTGCAGGAACACTTCGTACTGCAGCAAACTTGTTTTCTCAATTCTTGAGCCACGAAAATGATCTGTACTTTCAGACTGACACTGAACCACAACATCCTTAGACGGGGAAATTTCTTACGCGCAGAGTGCCAAGCCAGCAATAAAAATACACCAAGTCTATTTCGTTGGCCTTGATTTATGAATTGGATCATAGCACTGGGAAATAAATTTTAACCCTGGTCTTACTACTAATGATAAAATTTAGTAAATTGACCATGTTCATTATTAATTCATATCATTATCTTTTTTCTGTATGCCGAAATTCCATCCAGTCACGCCATGTCTAATATAGAACATTTCAAGGCTTAAGTTAAACATGCATGCTTTTTACCGAGCCTGGAAATAACGAAAGATTAAATAAATAATTTCTACTTTGGTTGAAATTCATTAAAATAAAAATGCCTCGTTCATTTTATTTTCAGCAGTGAACTCGTGCGCCTAAGTAATTTTTCTGATCTTCCAAAATTATTAATAGTTACGTGCATAATTTCTGTCTCACAAAAAGTTGAGAATATTTTATTTAAAGTAAAGTCCGCATTTTCTTTGGAAAACAACAGCTGCTTTTAATGTTTTAATGGCTTGATTTTATAAAGCGCTACATTTATGTCATGCTACGAAACCTTTCCTTTACATTCCTGTTTGCGTTTTATTCGAGTCGAAGTAATGTGAACGACCCTCCATGTCTCTCACCGATAGTGAAAAACTGTCACTGTAGAATTGCGTTCTCACTCAGTCCAACAAATATCCTCTTTTAGAAACGTCATGAAGTATTGAACATTTTCCTGCATCTAGCACCGGTCGAGCAATAAATAATCTAGCACATGAATGGAAAAACAAGTGAATTAAAGAACAAATACACTATAAATAAATAAATAAGTAAATAAATGTCAGCCACGTACAGGTTTCGCTAGTGCGACGACGTTTGTGAGTGTTTGTAGCAAGAGCAAAAACTGCTGAGGGAGGTCTAGAATCGCTAACTTAATTTTTTTCATCAGATCCAAGCAAATCGGAGCCCCCAAACTGCATTATTTTAAAATTGAACTAAGAAAAAAGTGCACACCGTTTGTTTTTTAAATAAAAAACGCAGAGAGGCAATCACGGAGTCGCGCTCTACAACGAGGTTTCTGAAAATCCCACACCTTCAGTTGTAAAATTCGCTTCAAAACTGCGTTTGCAATGAAAAGAGGAGCATGTGAGTTGTAGTGAGGGTTTCCTTGTTAACAAATGTGTTGTTTCGGTGTAAATAGTCTTTTCTGGCGATGGTTGATGAGATGTATAATTCAATTGGAAAATAGTCCAGCCATTTGCAATATGAAGCATGAGTGAGGTAAACTCACTCACTTCACGCAGATGAAATCGGAATCTATTATTTACAGTCGTAATACAGCACTGGCCTGAGCAGCATTTACTCCTGTGCTGGTATCAATCAATAAATTTAGTAAATATTGGCAGGTGTTATAATTAATACGGTAGCCTTCTAAATTCTCAGCAGACTTAAAGCTTAGATTATGACTGATCATGTAGTTAATCGTGACTATTATCATGACTATGCTCATGACTATGGTCATGACCATGTTCATGACTGCGATCATGACCATGATTATGACTATGATCATGACTATGACCATGATTGTGACTCTTTCAATAACATCGTTTAACATTAGTAACAACATTAAGATTACGATTACTATTACTTTTATTATAAAAGCAATTTAAGTCACTTCTAGTACTGTGACTAATTTTACTACTTGTTCAGCCAGTAATAATGTCGGCATTAAGTTGCGTAATTATCAACATAATTTCGAACAATACGACGAACCATTATTTTTAAATCCCGTGCCCATTTCAAAGTTTGAAAACGATAGAAACTCTTCATTATTTTCCTTCAAATAAAAAGAGATTAAAGAAAAGTCAGGATTAAAACGACATGGTTGAAAAATTCTATGGAGAGGAGACTTATAACAACAGAATTGCAGTCGGGATGTGAATTGCTGGCTCGAATAAAACCAGAGTTTTGAAAACTTGTCGAATATAAAATAGCTGTTGAGTATTGAAAACTTCTTCATTATTGGAAACTAAATAGTTCCCGTGGAAATTCCACGGTTTAGATTAGACTTATTTGAAATTATTATAACCATGAATGTATTAAAGATTTATGACGAATTACTGTTTTAAATTAATATTTTCTATGAATATATACAAAACTTCCATTCTATATCTTATCGACCCATAACATGGCCTAGCTAATACCCATGAGAATTTCACTTTTTAATATGGATAAAATTAAGGATCTACTTATACAATAGACCGTGTATCTCTATTTTTCTCTATCTTTCTATCTATCTGTGTGTGTCCATCCCATTACTTCCTATCTATTACTGAAGAAAAATTACAAAATTGAAATCAAAACGGGTATGTATGTATTACAAGCATTGTATTGTAGATACGGGTACTATATAGGCCATTTTATCGATAGATATGATGCTGAATGAAACTTCTGTATATATTCATGAAAAATATTCATTTCAAACAGTAATTCGTCTTGAATCATTAATACCTTTGTATTTATAATAATTACAAATTAGTCAAATCTAATCAAACTCATAACGTAATTATGGATAAAAAAACCTAATGTCCTCACATTTAAACCATTGAATTTCACGGGTTCAAATAAATAGTACATATTTATTGCACGCTATTATTAACATCACTATTACCTGTTTCTATGTACGAGTAGTTCACTGAACATAAGTCAAGAAAGTCTTCGGACTTTGCATCGAATATTTAAGTATCTCGAGCTGACAGCCTATCACACTCAACGCTTATACAACAAACATTTAACCATCTAACCTACGGTTATAATTTTGATTCACCTTTAATTTGACATTTAAGTGATGAATAAGTTTTAAATCAAGTGCTTGATTTTAGTTTATGTGTAAAAATATGAATATGTAACTATTTAATAAATTTCAATAATTTTTATGAATACGTTGAGCATTCATCTAGATTTGGTACGTGCTGGAACGGTTTTACGTATACAAGTGTTTTCAGTTGAGGTGCTAATTGTATACCGATGTAATGGAAATGTTAAGATGAGCAATGGTCAGTTATGAACACCATATATTAAAAGAATAATGAATGTTAGGTGCTGGACTTTGAAAAATATGAGTGCTATACCTACTATACAACTCTACCATTTTTATGTGTACTACTGAAAAACTTGAAAGATTAAAAATAAATATTTCCCTGCATTAAAATTTCTCATTAATTACAATATTAATCATCAATTCAATAACACCAGTCAGATTATCATTTCTGATACTACCACGGGTACAACTAAAAATGTTTTTTCCCATACACCCTTTATTTTATCCTTTTTCACTGGTGCATTGCTGAGATCTTTGACTTCTTTTCCTCTCGTGTGCTAGTCTGCGTTTCTTTCCTTCTTTCCTTCCTTTGTTTCTTTCATTATTCTAATGAACTTTTCAGTTCCAATTTATAACCAAAAATATACTTGTAGATGATACGACATATCCCCGTTCTTCGATATTAAGGCCGTTCAGGAGTATCTCACTGTTGAGAAAAGTTATATTATTTTTATTATTTTGGGCTGCCGCAGGTAGTTGATGACTTCTTGATGAGGAAAGCCTTCTTCTAGTAAATTACTAACGCAAAAAGGCAAGTGGAATTCCTGGCACTTCCTGGACAAAAATATGCGAAATAGCTTAAGTACGACAGGATCAAAAACTCAATTAAAGATATAGCAGTTCATGTACCACCCTCAAAAGAGGGATATTATCAAATCAAATAGTACCGAGATTTATCAACGGATATTATCAACGGACACAAAAGCGATTTTTTAGAGACTCACGGTGTGTCCGTTGGATGAGGCAGTCGAGGGAAAGGTGCTGGTCCAATAGCATAGTTTGAAGTAGAAACATGCAGTCATTGAGTATAAAAAGACTGTATCTATGCTACATTTTAAAAGAATGTTTCTCTCATCTTGCAAGGGAACAGCAAATTGTAATGACCCAGCACTGGGTTCTGTATCGTGACTTCCTGCAGTGACGCTACCAGAGACCTCTACTCCGCGTGATTTCAAATGTGATGAAGAAATTCAGCTGAAAAAATATACAAAATAGCTTATGTACGACAGGATCAAAAACTCTAGTGCAATATTTTGACTTTCGAGTGTATATTCCAGAAACTACATTTGTCATCGTAATTTAGGGATGAAATTTCATGGTATCACACCTTGTTATTTAGTGGATGAATTACCTCCTATCTAAATCCTCAAGTCCGTGATAGAGAGACGGAACAAGCAGGCAAGCAAAAAACTGTATTATTACATGGGGGAATTGTTGACAGCTAATACCATGCATTTTACCTTAATACATTTCACATGTACAAAGTGAGCAATAAGTAAAATACCTTATAAAAATATATATAAAGCACTAAACAAATCGCGCGTTCAAGTTTTTCCCGCACATCAGCGCTGGCAGCGTAGCAGTGATACCGACCATCTTGCACACGCGGAGCTACCTCACTTATGACCCACCCTGTGCACGACAGAGCACTTCAAAGAAGTTGTCTTGCGTCAACTCGCTGTTCAAAACCAAAATTGGAATGCTGCTCATTGCATAAATTTATAAACTCCTTACATTGCAACCAAATCGAGACACTGAAGCAAGTCAAGACGTCTCTGTGTGGACTGTCGAGACGTCTCTGTGTGGACTGTCGAGACTTTAGTCCCAGCAGCGACCAGCTTTTTATGCAATAGGCCAATTAGAGTTGACTAATTGAGCTCTCTTTTCTACGACCTGAGCTGGAAATTGCAGGGCAAAGTGAACTTAACCGTTTGAGTGTTTCTAAACATTCTCCTAGTCAGCTCAACTGGACGAATATTCTGAATTTGATATACTTGTGATTCAAGTTTTGTTCCCATTAAATTGTTTTTTATTCTCAAACTTGTTACCCAAAATTTCAGAAATTGATTTTTGATGAATTTTGTGTATACATGGTTTTACGAAATTGCTTAGAATAAGTTACAAAAATTACAATTAAAAGGTAAGCACAGTTGAAAATAACTTAATAGAGATTTATAGGTAGCCAGAACGTGTAAGTTTCGATACCCCATTTCTGCACCTTTTCCTTAACCGATATACGCGTTTCAATCTCTTTTCTCTCAAAGCACATCAAGTTATTTCAAATAGATGGCAAAAAATAACAACAACCTAAATTATAACAATTAATCCAAACAGATTCCCATCCCACTTCTTGTGGCACCCGCGATGGACCAATTGAGAAAACGATTTAGAAGCGATGTCCCCCAAAAAATGTATACGAAAAATGTTAACATTTTTGTTGTTCTAAAAGCTTCACATATGTCTTCTGTCTTCCCTCATATCCTAGTTACTCATGACGATCAAAATTCATAACATTCCAGAAAAAATATTAACAGGTTTATTGTATTTGAAACTAAAATAATTGCATCCTCGTCTCATTCACATTTAGGAAAAGAATACGAAGAGTATGACGTAAATTGAGAAACAACTTTGTACAGCATTGTTGTGTCAAAGTTCAAGAGGAAACCCGAGGGAAGCAGCGGCGTTTAAATCTGCTTTCCTCACGAGAGAAATCCCACGCAAGTAACCAGCAAATCCCTATCAAGTGACCAACAAATCCCAAGCACAGAATCGGCAAATTCCACGCACAGAATCAGCAAATCCCTTCTGTGATTGAACTGAACTGAATTGGGCTAGTGAAAACACGATTCAGGACGGACGGTCTGTTGAGAGTAAGGCTGAGTGCAAGATAATGCACGGCTCTGGAACAAACGCTCAGTCTACAAGTGATGGAGATATGAAGTACAATGATCTATCCAAGGCATGTTGAACGTTTGAAAATTAATAATAGTGAGTTGCTTTATACAGGAGAAATAAACGAAACACGGTAGAGCAAATGAGGGACTATTCAATGCTTGAAGAAGAAGATTGAATAGTTCATACACAAGTAATAGGCGAAAATTAATGATCAGATGAACGATTGTAGAATGGGGGGAAATAAAAACATCGAATCAGCCGTTTCACACACGAGCAATCTGCAAGTATCTTAACATCACAGGCTCTAAATTCGTGTCCAGTTAAAATTGCCGGAATCCTTAAACAGCTGCATGAAAATATCGTTTCTGCCGACACTGAACACATTCAAAAATGATCTTTACATATATTAAATGAATAACCTCTAGTATTTTGAAGTGCTATATCAAGGTGGAAGAAAACAGGTATAATTTTAGACGTCATGGGACTTGGATTGCTGTATTTTATTCCTGTTGACATATCCTAAGCACCCCCCATGTTCTACAAGTATTATATTCTATTGTATCTGTAACTGGGGAAATTGGTTGTTTCTGGACAGTGATAGCTTTCAAATGAAAAAAGAAATAAAATGTGTGGAGAAATATGTCTTTAAATCCACGTGTGATGACATCATAGTTGCGTAAGAGACTAAGCGCGTCTAAAGCGTGCATGTGAAGATGGCAAAATACATATGGCGTGTGAGGAGAACACTCACAGTTGAAAAATATGCACAGGCAATTAGATCAGTGAGCAATTATAGCTTTTTGCAGAAAACTGCATGTTTAATAGCTCAATAAAATATAGGACTTACGACACTGCTGACTAATGAACATTATAAGGAGTAAAGATTACACCAGCATTAATAACTTAGAGTAATATTTACCAGAACACGATTGTCTACTGAACTGTGTACAGCAACATCTGCAGATGCAACACAGCGCAGCTAAGTGTTCACTCTCTATTAACTGACATGGTTCTCAGAGCAAAGTCTGCAATGCGAGTCTAACACTGCTGTTGTGTAAATAAATATTAAATTGCTCGCAGAATTGACTTCAAAATATTAATAAAAGATTGAAAATATTGGTTTGTTCAAAATTTTAAAACGCTGCAGCTGTAGACACAGATAAGCTCGTACAGATCAGGAGAACAAAGTAGTCTTTGTAAGTTTGGAACATTCAATATTTTAGCTCTGGTAAAGCAATGAGAACATCTCGAAATTTCTCCATTACAGATTAACCCCGCTAGTTCAGCTTTGCTGTTAGAGGTAGACACCGCTAGTTCAGCTTTGCTGTTAGAGGTAGACGCCGCTAGTTCAGCTTTGCTGTTAGAGGTAGACGCCGCTAGTTCAGTTTTGCAGTTAGAGGTAGACGCCGCTAGTTCAGCTTTGCTGTTAGAGGTAGACGCCGCTAGTTCAGTTTTGCAGTTAGAGGTAGACGCCGCTAGTTCAGCTCGTGTTTCTAGCGAAATCCTTCAAGAATTTCCCTTGAAATCCCTTGCTTGGTAAATTACTTTCACTAGTTTTTTTACTCGTGAAACGTAGCAATTTTTTGTGCAACCGAAGCCTTGTCTTAAATTAGGAAACCTCAGAGACAGAATAACAAGTCTCGGAGAATTACTCAAAGTCCTCCCTCTCCCCTCATCCCCCCAGTGGGGGTAAATTGGGGGTTGTGAGGATGGAGTTAAATGGAAACTTGTATTTCTGTCGTGGAGTTGGAGAACGATGCTCTGCCTTGCGCTACAGTAATTGAGAATCAAAAACTTTTGCGTTCGGTTGTGTGGAAAAAGAATATTTAAAACGCATCCCTGTACTGGGCACACGTACATACGGATGCATTCTACTGTGCAGTGTGCGTTCATGCGAGCTCATACTACAGTACGTAGCAGTACAAATATTGTAGAACATTCCGAATAGCTGAACATTCTGAGCGAAAATATTTTTTTTATTAATTACAGGATTTTTTATTTGTTGACAAACATCTGCAGAGAGCTGCGTGAGGGAGTGTACAAAAAAGCTATTAAATGTTCTGTTTATACAACTGGATCATCTTCCAGCCACATTGATTCAAACCACAAGCATTCTCCGACTCACTGAAGTTTGAAATTCAAAACTTTTATGCATTTAAGAAACTTGAAGCTTTGAAGAGCCCTGTGGAAAAAATAAATCTAATTCCTCAATGAAAACCTAAGAGATGAAATTAAATTCCATGAACGCAAGAAATCATATTCCTGTAAGAAAAAAAATAGATTCTCGAAAGAAAATAAATTAGAGGAAAAACACAAGCACTGAATTACCGCAGTGCTATAGTGCAATATTTTCTAAAAGCTTCATAACTGCCGAGAATGCGACAAACAACAAAACTTGTTTTTGGATAACAAAAGAAACTGGAAAACTTCCAGAGAGAAGAACAGCGAAAATTAGAAGCGCATCTATTTTGTCTGCGATGCACAATTTGAAGTACCATGGTACCATCTGTACTGGTACCTTCATACAGGTACACTGGTACCATCTGTACTTGTACCTTCATACAGATACACAGGTACCATCTATACTGGTACCTTCATACAGGTACACTGGTACCATCTGTACTGGTACCTTCATACAGATACACTGGTACCATCTTTACTGGTACCTTCATACAGGTACACTGGTACCATCTGCACTGGTACCTTCATACAGGTACACTGGTACCATCTGTACCTGTACCTTTATACAGGTACACTGGTACCGCCTGTACATGTACATTCAAACAGCTACACTGGTACCATCTGTACTTGTACATTAAACAGGTACACTGGTACCATCTGTACTTGTACATTTAAACAGGCAAGCTGGTACCATCTGTACTTGTACATTCAAACAGGCACGCTGGTACCATCTGTACTTGTACATTCAAACAGGTACACTGGTACCATCTGTACTTGTACATTTAAACAGGCAAGCTGGTACCATCTGTACTTGTACATTCAAACAGGCACGCTGGTACCATCTGTACTTGTACATTCAAACAGGTACACTGGTACCATCTGTACTTGTACATTCAAAC
>VCRD01004096.1:0-15512 GCA_006783055.1 Trinorchestia longiramus
TCTGTACTATAACCAAAACTGTGTTCATTGAAATAAACCTGGTTAGCGTAATCACGCTCCTGTGATTTTTCTAACCTTCTAACAAGGATGTGTATACATGCATGATTGGCAGGTTAAGATAGGAATATTTTTATTATTATCTATGATATTATGGGAGAAATTTGACCTTGTAAGCTCAAATTTCTTTTCTCCAGGGGGGGCATGTGTGATGATGGTAGTGATGTGTAATGATAGTAGAGATAAATCATAGTGATGTGGAATGATGTGTTAACACGTAACGATGTGTGTGATGTGTTATAAGGATGTGGGAAGGTGTACAGGCATGCGGGGAGTGCAAGCAGTTGACTCATTAAAAGCCAACGGCCATCGAGCAGCAGAACACAAACAAAACAAGCCAGCCTGAGCAACGGACGCCCAGCAGGTGAAATATGTCCTATGAGAGCCTCGAAAAGTGGGAAACATTGAAGAGACTAACGGTCAAAACTGCGAACGGACACAAGCAAGAACAACTGTGAAAGGAGGGGCTAAAAGTTAGGAGGCGTGTTTCTAGAAAACACCAACGGAATATATATAAGCAGCCGTCAGGAAACCAACACGGTCAGAATAGCAAGGCGATAAGTGTGAACGACAGTGCTAGGAGCGACGACGATTCTACAGCGGGGGTCTAGCAGCTGGGGGAGCGAGCGACATCGAGGAGGCAACAAGCAAAAGACAGACACAGCGGTGAAAGGTGAGATTACATCTGGTCTAGGAAACAGGAATAAACTTAATAGGGCACCTTTATCGTCATAAGCGTAGTAGGGCAGCTCTATCAAGGCATGCACTTATGGAGGACTTTTCTCTCATTTTAGGGAGGGACCTACGTAAGCTACGGGACAAATGGGACCTACGTAAGCTACGGGACATATGAGACCTACGTAAGCTACGGGACATACGGGACCTCCGTAACCTACGGGACCTAAGGGATCTACGGGAACTACGGAACCTACGGAATACACGGGATTTACGGAATCTACGGGATCAGCCAGGATCAGGATCGGGATCAGAATCTAACGGAAGCTGTTGGAATCTATCGGGATATCTACATCTACTACGACTACTACATCTAGCAGTAATTGGAACCTTGGAGAAGTGCACATAAACTTGGGAAAGTTTCACCATCAATTAATTTGAAGCTGCTCGGGGTTTCAGCATCAACTTGGATTTAATGTCTACGTGATTGCTTCAGAATATCGTCAACAGGAATCAAGTGGAATACTAATTAATACAACTTTACCTTGGGCCCTGTAAACCCAGTGGAGGTCGGAAACCAGCGAGAAGAGCCTGCACATGCACAGTGTAAACGATAGGTGTGCTGTGCGGCGTGTAGGGCTACTGAGCGTGTGTGCGTATAGTGTGTGCATCCGTACGGCGAAAATATAAAAACTGACTTCCCAATGATGATAATTTTGTTATTGAACTGATTGATGAAACTGCAGTGATCATTAGGTCAGGAGTATAGTTAATTAGAATTAACAGTGAGGTTAAGTGACAGGATTGCAGTGTTTTTCAGTGAAATTTATCGTGTCCGCGTGTATTTAGGATGCATTGTTAGATAGAGCAGTGTTTCAACTCAGCAACTACTCGGCATTGTGTGATTTAAATAATTATTGTGAGTGGAATTAATCGATTTGAGGAGATAAAATTACTTTGATTCATAACAAATTTTCGTGGTTTTCATGTGTTTTTCCGTGTGTTTTTCCAGTAAATGTTAAGCTTATTAATTGTGTCTATACCCTCCTTGTGTTGGCCTCACTAATGCATAATACAGTATTCATGTCAGGGAGTTTGGATCCCTCCAATTTGCAACGTCTCTCTCTCGTTATGTAATATTGATTGCATTCAATTAACGTAAAATGTGTATGTAATACATTCATCTTGTAAGAATTCAATTAATGCTCGTAATTATTATGAATTTATCCTGTGACATGTAGAGAGAGAGCACGTGTCGCCACGCACATTTATGCAGTAACTGTGTAGAGAGAGCACGTATCGTAATACATGGCTTCTGACAATTAATTGCAACTAATTTTCGTTGGAGATGATTTCGCAGAACTTTCTCGTATGGGAAGATACCTCTGTGTAGGTGTTACCAGACCTTTCCTGGAAAGAGCATTAGAGATCAATACGCAGACCTGCGTGCTAGAGTCTAGCTTGAGCTCCATCGGTCGAGCGCAGCGCCATCTCGCAGAGGAGTTCTGTCTTGTACAGTCATGTGAGCTCATTCACATGTGCAGCACGTGACTCGCTTACTTAATTCATTGCCTAAAACAAAAAATATTTACCATCATACACTGGCATGTGAATAATTTAGAAACCCTCTTTTTCACCCAGTTACTGGGTAGTATTTCTTGAAATTTGTGAATTTGTGTGCAGAACTATTAGGGGTATAATTTGAAGAGGATAATTTAGGATGATTTTTACACAAAGGTGAACGTATAAAATAAATGTTTGTTTAGCTTAGAGCTAATTATTAAAGTGTATCTACGAGCATTAAACTGTCTTCCTGAAAAACGAAGTATAAATATGTTTTTTTTTCAAAACTGAAAAAGAATTATTGATGCATATGCGAGCCATGCACATATGAGAACTAGTTGGTGGAACTATACTATAGTTTTTGACCATGTCTATGATATACCAGGAAAGAAAAATTTTTGTATAACTGTCAGGTTTGCTTTAATAACTTTATTTGAATGAAATTCAACTACTCACTATCATATATTCTACATTGTTTGCTTGAACGCTGCTGTTTTACAGCAGTCTTTGCATGCTATTGGCAAAATTTGCTCAGACGGTTTGTTTCAAAAAATTTATTAGTGAAATTAGGCAGTGCAGTGAGAGCTTCAATTATTCACAAAATATTAAGCATAATGCCATACTGAGTTTTTGTGAAACTGTAGCCCTAATGTGAAGCTTTCACTGAGATTACTGAATACAGTAGTTTTTGCAAATATTTAATCCCTTATTTTAATCATCTACTCAATAGAATGATCTCAGTAGAGTTTGCAGATCTTGCATAAATGTTTTTCAGTTCATCTCTGCAAAAAGTACACCATGAACAAATTTTTATAAAAATTCAATTTTTTCATGAATCTGCTAGCACCATGGCTCAAAAGAATTGCGATCTAACTTCAATACGATTACTCTTTGTGTGGGTTAATTAAGTTACACTGAAAAACAAACTGGAGAGATCTGACTTGATATTCAAATTTGAATCTGAAAACTGTTTTGCTGAGTGATGCCAGGTTTGATGTTATCGAAAAATTCTCGGAAGGAAAATCTATATCAATGCATGTTATATGTGCATTATAGTGGTTGATGACATGTCACACAATGCGCTCAAGTTTGAAAATAAACTATCAAATTTCTCCTAATAGCACAACAAAGTTTATCGATTACAAATTTGGGATGTATATATTTTGAGCTGTCTATAAATTTATTCAATTTTATGGTGTTTAAATAACGTGCTTTACGCCACCGAACATACCGAATTTCCAGAACTTCTTAACTATAAAAATTAATACATTTTTAGATCTCTATCTTGAAGTGAGCATTCCAAATTCTTTTAGTCGAGTATCTCGGAAAAATTCAAATGAAACTCTTGGCAATTTGAGTTGCAAACGAACACTGAAGGAAATGAATAATTTTTGCAAAGACCTTAACATATTTTAACACGTTTGTTGCGATTGCCTGATTGGTGTAAAACTTTACTTTGTACGCATAGTCACTAGAAGGATCTGAAAAAATTACAGAACCTAACCTAAGTGACCCACCGGTGGGTCACATCGCAACAAACGTGTTAACGACGCTGCATGGGGAATATAGTCTCACATAAAAACTTAAGCTATTATGATACTATTCTACGCTGATATCTACACATTTTCTGAGTCTTTTGCTCCTCTGGCTTCGTAAAGATAATTTTTAAATCCTTTACACATGGGAATCATATATCAGACTTCTGTCTACTTTTTATGAATATAGAAAAGAAGGGCATTGAAGACGCCAACGAAGGCGCACCTTTGAAAACATTGAGCTACCTTAAAAATAATTTACTCGTCACAAATACAAGTATACATCCCATGTGAAAGGTTCTCACTTCAAATTTTTACTCAAATCCCTAAAGCGTTACCGAGCTCATTCATTATCAGCAACAATTATGTTAGATATTTAAAGCATAAAATTTCTTAATAAAGGTATTGTAACGATACAAAAAATGATGTATTAATAAGAAAGCGACTCTCACAAAAAAACTGAACACTTCGGCCGTAGTAATTAATGGGAATTACACAGTGTGACGTAACGTGAACCTATTGCCAAGAATTTTTCATTATTGTCATCGTAAAAATGATAATATTTTCAAAATTAATTGCACAGAGGCCAATGCATGTGGTTTTTCATGATCATTGCCTTGACATTCCTCATTTCTTTGTTGCAAGGTATTTATTCTACAAAAAGAAGTGGAAGCAATAATAGAAAACTAGAATATCTAATTAGAAACGCATCATTACTAATATATAGAGTTTATTTAATTTCAAAGCGTCTTTAAAATGACCTTAAATACATAAATCATGGATTATTTTGAGGAGGCACAAGCTCTGTATTTCATTACGAACGAATTGGACTCGTGAATGTTGGGAAGTTATGAAGTGTGATCAAAATTTGAGGCGAGTGTAAAATTTTGTGTTGGTCCGGTAAGTTTAGTTACTAGCGTCTTCATGTCCAGCATCCAGCGACCAGAATTTTTAGCAGCCTTCACGTGAGGTGGTAGGTAGATGGAAGCAATGTTTGCTGCTCGGAACTTCCAACTGAAGTTATGAGGGAAGATTGAATGCCAGTTGACCGAGCATCTTCGAAAAATGGGAAAATAAATGCTACTATTTATTGACATGAAGCGAAAAGGCATTTCTCATGAAAATTGAATATAATTTTCAATAAACATTGGTTTAGTTTTTCTAATTTACTATTCAGATACCCTGCATTTTTTGATTTCAGTTCAGGTGATCCACGTCATTCACTCTTGTTTTTACGTCCACTATATTCTGAGAAAAAAAGAGAATGAACATAGGTTAAAAAGTTCAATTAAACGTTTGTCAATGTACTTCTACAATCGTGCACGTTTTCCGATACTTGTTATTGTTGTATGACTTGTACAAGTCTGACAGCATAATAGAATGATGGTTCTTGCTGAATGAATGCAGTGTGCGTGAAATTAGGTATGCATGAAAAGAATTGTATGAATGAATTTTTTTCATTCAGGTACGATTGTTTTGAGTAAAATTTATAGACCTATGAGGAGTATGAATTCTACTGGTAATGCTATGAAAAATTCAGAACTGCTTGATTTCGCGACTTGTATATGGCATGACTAAATACATATTTTTTTGGTAATCACTCGGTGAGGCTGCAATGAGGTCCACTGAATGCTTATAATTTTTTTAAGGAATATTTTTTTCGTACCGTAAACCGCTACCAAAGATTCCTATTGGGGTCTTGAAGATATTATATGCACTGGCTTTCAATACATTCTAATCTACTTATATAACTTAAATAGTGCACTTTTCAGTATATGGTTTGCACTCACAGAGCCCTGTACGAGAGGGTCAGTTATCATACTGGTCTCATTTTTTCTAAACGTCGCTGTTTCTGAGTTCAACCCATGTTTTTCGTATGAGAACGTTGCTCTGGCAATTCCTGTAACCTCATAACTGGTATTGATAAATTCAAGATTGTAAATAACAGCTCGTATCACGCTGTTCTAACGTTCAATCATCATCAACGTTCAATTAGTTCAATCACTACCACTATAATCACATTGAACAAATACTCAAATATACAGCCCACCTGGAATTTGGAATTTACAATTAATTGTTTAGAACAATTCACCGCACATAAATATGAAAATATACATGAATGAGAGTATGAAAGCGTTTGAGGCATGATGAACTACCTCCTGTAGTGTAAAAAATGTAATATTTTGCGCTAATTTTTCAAACCCGTTGCGTTAATAAAATTAGCTTACAAATGGGTAAAAATTAAAGAGGGTGTTGAGGTGACTGTGGGAGTAGATGAATAATAGTTGAAAGCACCTAATAGGTACGTATAAAGTATGGTTTCATGTTGGTAAACCTCCCCCAGGTGACAAAGAAAGAAGGAAAAATGGCAGAAGTTTTACCTTATTAATGTTTTTCATCCATTTTCCTCTCCATGATATTTGAAATGGATGATGTTCTCGGTTGTCTTTGAAACTCGCCCACCTTTCGAATAAATTGTATTAAAAATACCTAATTTATTTCCTAAGCTTGATGAATTCAAACATAGACGAGCCACCGTCACACATGCAACCATCTGGAATAACTATCAAATAAACATATTTTTGCCTAATCCATCTGTGTTGTTTATTTCACACATTTTTCTTCAGTGAAGACAAGTGCACAAACTATTTCGACGATTGAGGCGGCAGCTGAAAATGGCGACCGAGGACGAAGGTCAAGAAAAGGAGCTGCTTATGAAAGCTGGCGAAGCTCCAAAAAAATACAGAGATGGTGATTGGGACGCAACAAACCAAACTTTACCTCAGCCACCATCAACAAATGGTCTTTTAGCGTCGGAATACGAAGAAACTGATGCTCCGGTTCTCTCCCAGTTTCATGAGGATGCCATTCTTCAGGTAAATTGTCAAATTCAGTATTCTTGTACTTGAGTAGAGTTAGAGCATTGGCCTGGCGTCATTACCTACCTTGTACCATCATGTTTGATACTTGCCAACCGTGCGAAAGAATAATTTCCCTTGCTGAGTACAAATATTAACATCGATTTAACCTGCAATCGAATCCTTTTTTCTCCTGCTACATTTCTAAGAACGTCTAAAGTTGTTTTTAATGTAATGATCAACATAGACTTTGAAATTCAGGGTGACATTCATACATTGTAGAGATATCAACATACGAAATATTTAATCATTTTTACAAACAAAATTGTCCAAGTTCATTACCTGAAAATTTTTACACAGTATTCAGCCATAAATATGCAATGTTTCGATCTTCCTAACATAATTATCATACTGATATTATAAAAAAATTATAGTTCCATCAAAATAATGGAAACAATATTGAAGCTTAATTCAGACAATATTCACTCAAGAAAACATCTACAGTTGGCATCGAAATTATTCGTACACCCACCAATGTTAAATACTTTTAGCCATTTTTTAGAATTTGATGCTCGTATAATTTCAAACTTTTTATATGTTATTAAGTACATGAAAATATCTTCAAAACTCAATTTTCTGAACGATAAATTCAATTTTAAAAATTTAACAACAATATAATATAAAAATTATTTGACAAAAAATATCCAAGTTGGTAGAACTAGGGAACATTGTAACAATATACATAAATAGTCAATAATATGACCCAGAAGTTGATAATTTCCATCAACCGGTTCGTATATTCTTCAGTCAAATATTAACATATGGGTTCTGGGATGTTATTCCATTCTTCAGTGGCTAAATGTTTTAATAATTGAAGGTTTTTTGGAGTCTGACAATGTATTCGAACTTTCAATTCTCGTCGTAGATTTTCAAGGGATACAAGTGATGGCTCATCAAAGGCTATGGCAAATCTGGAATTTAATTTTTCTGGAGCCATGCTGCTAATAATTTAGACGCATGTTTGCGGTTATTGCTATGCGGGAATTTAAACCGTCAGCCGAGCACAAGATTCTGCGTCGATAACATGTGGTTTTCATTCAGTATTTCGATGTAGTCATCAAGAGTTTGTTGCTGCTTTGATTGTAATTAAATTAGCAGTCCCATATAGGCTGGAATAACCCTAAAACATAATATAACATGTTTAAATATTGGCATTGTGTTTTTGAGGAGAAAAGTCTCACATATCAGGCGCCAAATCTTGTTTGCATCATTATTTCTTAATAGCTCTATTTTTGTTTCTTCAGTCCATAGTCATTGTTTCAATAAGCAATTTTTATTTGTCCAAGAAAGTTCTTGTGGAATTTAAGCTTGGTGAAAGATAATGTGGGTAGTAAATGCCATTTAGTAAAGAACTAAAATGAGTGTTGATATAATTGGCAGCAGTGGTTTCATAACTTGAATCAGCATAATTGCAGCATACATAATGTAAAATTTTTGATTTTGTTAAAAAATCTTTATTCGTTCTAGAATCTGTAATGCCACAAACTTTTTGACTGTCCAGTTACTTGAGGTTGAATTGAAGCTGTTTGGTTAAATCCCTTCACAATGCTATCAAATGCAAGTTATTTGGCCCTGACGTGGATGGTTGAGGAAGAATTTTATCGTGCTTGGACCTGCTTGGTGTACTGGAGCTACCCGAGTGTGAAAATAATAAACGATGACTGTTGCTCGGTAAATGAAAAATTTCTTATGTAACGACAACTGGGTCTGCGTACGTGGGCCATTCTTGAAAATGTCACTTTCGAAGTGAAATAATAGGAAATGTGAAAATTCACGATACCTTATCCAAATGTCCAACCTCTGTGGTAGCACAAATTCCGTTATTTCATTGAAATATAGCGATTCAAATTTGTGTGAATTATTGTTTTGATACCACTACTTGTAATACATATTGTACATGAAGATATTTTCAAAGTCCTTGAAACTTTCCTCTATAAACACGAGCAAGGCTTGGAAGGACAGATAGGAATAAAGTAGAATATGGTAACAGGAACGAACTGTTTGCTCCATTCTTGGGCTGATACCCAAATCCCCAGCCGTTTAACGCAAAAGCATCAACCACGCACATGTAACACACATACTCGTTCGCACAGGCATTTCGGTCACTTGCACCTACCTTAATCGCTCACAGGCATTTCATTCAAGCACACGCATACTGCAATCGTAAACAGGCTTCAAGCGTTAAGAAGGATATGAAATTAATATTTAATAGAACTGGAGGGTTCTTTATTCTATACGTCGAGACGATTTTTGAATCTTCACAGTGCCGGCAGAAACGATATTTTCGGGTAGTTCGTTCTAGGTTTTGGCAATTTCAACTAGAAAGAAGTTTAGAGCCAGGGATGTTGTGAAGGTTCTTATTATTACTATTTATTTCTATTATTATATTATTTCTGGTTTGCACGTTATCATCTCTGTCGAAAAATCCTTCTAGAGTAGTATCGTTCAAGCCATGGAAATATTTGTAGGTCTCGATGAGTTGCAGTCGTAGTCTTCTTTGTTCAAGGAAGATGAGTTCAAGCTGCTGACGACCCTTCGTAGCTAAAATTGCGGAGTACAAGAATCATTGTTGTTGATCTGCGATGAATTTTATCGATTTCATTGACGTCTTTTCTTAGGATAGGAGACCACAATTGCCCCACTTATTCTACATGTGGCCGTATTAACTTTTTACAGAACGGTTTATAGCAGTCCATTATACGGGTTTATAAGAATGAGCTGTATATTTACATCTTCTGCTCACAATATGCCATGTGCAGTATTGCTTGAGGGAATAAGTTATAAGGTTGTAGGATTTCAGTTAAGTTTTTATGAGTGAACTCAGATGAAGAGAATTTATGAAGGATTTTGGATTTCCTTTTGTTGTCCGTTCGAGTTGATCCTTCAGTGTCGATTAGTGATTAAAATTTTTTTTGGGTCATCTGTAATTAACGTATTTATCAAAGCTCTTCCGGTTGGTATTTGGTTGTGATTGTATATCTATAACTCAGTATATTTATTGGCACAATGAATGTTATTAAGCCATGATCTTACCTACGTTATTTTCGCTGACATGATATCATTGTTTAAAAATACGGTGGTAGATCGTTGTAGCAGCCTAAGTCATAACTACATGACACCTCTAACATCCATAGCTTCTTAACACCTCTAACACCCAGCTATTTCTTTACTGTGTCAAAATTTTGCTTTCAATAGAAAGCTATGTTCCATTCTCTAGATTGATGTTTATATTACTTGATTTTTTTTAAGTTCTAAGCTTTCAATTTCAATTTAAATTATCAGAACAGTATGCTTTCCACCAATAAATGTAAAAACAATTGAAAGATATACATTCACCAGCGGGATTCAGTATGGAAATATTTGAAAATCATCTTAAAATCGTCTACCCTGTTTGCAAATGACGGGTGATGCGAACGATGGAACAATTAGTGGACGTGAATTATTGCAGATTCTTCAATCGAATGATACTAGAAATGAAAAATATGTTGGGTATTAAATATGAAATTATTGTTAAAGAAGAATAAAATACTTCAGTGAAGCATTTTACAAAAACACTATGAAGAGGGAGGTATGAGTGTTATGAGACATAAAAGAAAAATATAATGTTTTTAACGAACTAAATAAAAAAGTGTGGTAATGGCGGAATAAACTAGAAAGTAAGACAACTAGAGGTTTTACCTTTCTGTAAATACATGCATCTGTTTGTCCTGAGCTTGTGCTACGTTCTAGAGTAAGCTGGTACTTTTAACGGGTATTCTAATGTTTTTCAATTATTTGTGTTATCATGAAGTGATGTATTAATGCTAGTTAATGTGTTTTGTAGCGAAAAAGCGATTAAAACTTCCCGTGTATCACGTAGCAGCAACTAAATGTCTCAAATTGAGTGTATTTAAGTTGGTCTTTTACAATAATTCAAACTTATCATGGGGATTTGCGTATTTGAATCACTTCTTGTAAGGTTAACTTATTTACCTTAGTAGAGAGTTTAATGAATTACAGTATTAGTTCAAAATTTTCGTAATGAAATCACGATTTCACGAATAAAAAGTGTGACGCAGTTAAATTTTCTACTCTAAGTTACAGCAGGAGAAACGAATATTCGCAAACCCAGAATTTTAAAATTTATTATGCCTCAACAAATCAAAAAAAATTATCCATATAGTAATTTCATACTGGTGTGGAATTTTGATGTATGCATAGAAAACAAAGAAAGATCTGATATGAATGAATTAATATATAATCTTGAATTTTAGGAAGTAAAAAATATACATGATATAAACATTAGATTTTAAAATGTTTAAATTGCTTTTAGTTTCCAGATCGTTCCAATAGAATGTTTTACAGTGTTCTAGTAGTGTAATAAGTTGTTATTTTCAACCCAAAAATTCAAATTAGACATTCTGTATTAATACTTCGTACAGTAAGGTTACCGTAACGATAAAAGGTAAAGAAGAAACAAATTTGCAGAAGGAACTGAGTGGTTACCTATGAAAAGTAGGTAAAAGCTACAAGCAAAAATGTCATAGTTCGTAAATGTTCCACTTACCACTATCGGCTCATTTATTGCAAGGTATAAAAAGATGAAAACCGTTGAAAACCAAAGGAGATCTGATGCATCATGCAAGCTTTCTCTCAGATTTTCTATGAGATTACTAGGCCAAGTTACACAGAATAAAACATTTACTCAAAAAAACTTGCAAAAAGATGCGAAATGAATGATAACAACATCCATAAAACAATCCATAGAACCAATCTAAAGTTATAACACCTAAGAAAACTCAACTGCCATTGAAAAGCCATGGAATAGAATAGAATAAGGCAATAGGAACGAGCCGTTTGGCCCATTCTTGGTTCAATACCGAAGTCCCATGCCGTCTTGAATTTGAAATGCCTGTTTTGAATTTGTTCGTGAACACAAGGTTGAATAAAAATTATTTTAGTAAAAAGTTTGTGCTCTGATGAAACTGAAATGGAACTATTTGGATTTAATTTAATAAATTATATATGGAAGAAAAAGAACGCTGCCTTTAAACCGAAAAACATAATTTCACGAGTGGAATTTGGGGGTGGTAGCATCAGGGTTTGAGGAAGTTTCTCTGCAAAAAAATACTGAAAATATAGCAGTAGTAGATGTTAAAATGAACGCCGCAACATATCAAAATATTCGAAGAACAAATTTGTTCGTTTCAGTTGAAAACCTTGAACTTAATGGGGGCTGGGTTTTCCAACAGGTTAATGACCATGAACACGTAGCACAGTTTACGAATAAATGGGTGGCTGAAAATAATGCCAATACAATAAAATGATTAACTCGGTCCTCAGACTTAAACCCAATAGGAAATTTGTGGCGTTATTTAAAATTTAAAATTCAATCGAGGGCTTAAGCAAACATTCCGGACCTTTAGAACACATAGGAAAAATAATGGAGAAAAATACCCACATGAATTTGCAAATCATCAATTGTGAACTACAAAAAGAGATTAGTTACTGTTGCAGTGAATAATAGCGAAGCTGCAAAGTATTGAAAGATTATTATATAATTTTTTGTTTTGCACAAATAACTTTTTCAGCCCTAAAAATTGAAAGACATAAAAGACATCATTTATTTATATCAGAACTTTGTTATCTAATCATATTTCGTCATTATGCTCTGGTTCACACCTATAACATGCACATCAGCTTTTTAATTTGTTAGAAGCATAATGAATTAAAAATTCTTCGCGTTCGAGTATTTATTTCCCCCACTGTCCATGTCGATTCCCAGCATCCCTGTGCTGCTCTTTTTCGTCGTAACTTGATTCTCAAAGCCATGTTAGAGGTGGTACTTCCAAAGGCAACTAATTGCCTCCACGGAGATTTGTATCACCATTGCAGGATGAAACAATGATATTTTTGACGTCGGTTGATAAAAAAGAAAACCCATAAAATTAAACGCTGAAACCAAGCACATTTCAGAGCCGGGTAGTTTAGTAGTTAACTAAATTTAAATACTGCGTATTGATTCAAACGTATTATTTAGTTTCCCAGATTTTGTTTATTTTCGAAGTATTCTTAAATAATCATGAAATTGAACTAAACACAGACAGATACACAGTACATAGTACCTAATTTTTATTGATTTTTATTCTTTCCGAAGGTTACAAACACTGTCACAGCAAAGGTAATTATCGAACTTGTAACGCAAAATGGTAAAAGATAAATAGTAAAGTCGTAATACTAACGATGTATTTCTAAACTAACCTTGATTTGTGAATTGTGAAATACAAGTGTGAAAGTCACAAAAGCTATACCTTAGTTCATATGCCGATTTAAATACTATATAGGAATCATGTTGCATAACTATCTATCAAAATATTCCACTCTAAGCATTTTTTTTTGTATCAGAAGGTCACACTAATTTATAAACTAGGCAAGCAAATAGAAAATAATGCGAGTATAAATTTAGTGTAGAATGTTGATCTGTGGTGGCAGTCGTAGATCTTATAGCGCTGAAGGTAATTTGTCAAAAGAATCGATTTATAAATAATTTTTTTAATATTTTTGATGAGTAAAGAAATAGTTTTCAGCCGATGCTCTAGAACAGCTGTTAATTTATTGAATGCCGAATAGATTGAATCCATAATTTAAAAACATCCTTCAATTTCATATGTCATTTTCATCCTATCTGTGTACCATTCGAAACTCCAATGGTAAAAAGAATCATGTTGTTCCATTATATTCGGTTTTTCCCGATTTATTTTCAGACTGAAGCCTTCATTGTTTCGGTTCTAAAATCGAAATCTTTCTACTTAATGGCGATCTAGATTTTGCAGATCTAAAGTGAAGCAGAGGATTTAATTTTTTACTCGCAATCAATGTGAATAACCTACACGCTCGTAAAAAAATGAGCAGCATTATGCATATAGAGTTGGATTTGCGTGCAAGGGACATTTCTGAACCATTGATTTTGACACTTTTGACTGGATGTCATCTGAAACTATTGGATTTGATGCAGTTTGAGGCAAAATTTATTTCTCTAGCCAGAATCAAAAATCTTAATTAGGTCATTGTGATAAAATTTCTTTTAGAACACTATGCGTAGTTTTATGCATTATTGTAGTGCACAATTTATAGTTTTAAATTTGGAAAGTACGTATTCATAACAGTGTATATTAAATTATTTTGCTGTACTTTCTGTATTAATAGTTGTTAAAATTTCTAACATTAGAAAAGAATTTAGCAGAGCACTAAAAATATTTCAATGTTGAAAAACAATATAATGCTTAAAACAATACAATTATTTAGAATTTGAACTCATATTTTGGAAAAATTATGACAACACTTTATTTTTGACCTAACACATGTGTATGTAATTCGAATTGACAAAGTTGGTGCGAATTTGTAATTCTTGTTGAGGCCATCTTTTTAATTCTCGATTACCTTCATTTTGAATTCTTCATTCTCATCTTCCGAGAAGCATCTCTTCAGTTGGTTGATCTATTATATCTTTGTGCTTCGTTGTCGGCTGCACTGTATTCACACTGTACTCGTTGTCATCGTTGGAACTATTATTTCTTCGAAATTCCACACTTTGTTTTACTATTTCTTGCACGGGTAAAAATGTAAATGGGAGCTAGCAAAGCGATTAAAAAGCCACTAGATTCAGTAATTATGAATACCTACAAATGCGTGAAGAGATAATGTGCTGTTCCTGCAAGCTTGCTCAGTGATTCATTTATTCGAGAACCGTTTTCTATTTTATGTCATATCAGAGAAAACTACCTACACCCTGTATCTTTTGAATACATAATCATAGTCATTTCCTTATTTGACGTACAATCTATAATTTGTTGAAATATGCACACATACATACATACATATATATATATATATATATATATATATATATATATATATATATATATATATATATATATATATATACATATAATACGTCAAATACGTATTTTCCTCTCTATATCGCCCTCAAAGTTCAGCCAACGTTGTTAAATTCTAACCACCTACTACCAAGGGTGTGAAACCTGATCGACGACACGATGTTAACATCAGTTTCCGCTCGTCCGATGCTGGACAAAGGGCTCTTTCAATTTCAGGTGCACTGCTTTGGAATAAACTGCCCACGCATATGAAGAAAAACCAATCAATTAAAAATTTCAAAAAAACTTGACACAGCATTTTTGCATATCAAAGTAGCAAACAAATACAAAAATCTTAGCTCCTTAGCATGATTAAACAAAATTAACTTAGTAACGAAACATGCTCCGTATAAGTGTCTACCATGTGTTTTTGTCACACAACTTAAGTATAAACTGAAATAGAGCTAACAATATTCAAACGAAACATACGTATATGTCAAACTCGTGCTATAATTGCTCAGCTCTGGAGTTAAATCGACTAATTTAATTTTATCAAAAACCGGGATGCTTTTTACTTTTTACTTTTAATTTGTTACTGTTATATTTCAGGCTTATAAATTGGTGCTTTTTTAACCTGATAAACGTTAACATGTTAGAAAGGTTTAATTTTCATAGAGCATAAAAAAAAATTTCTTGATAGGTTATAAGTTGTGTTTTGCCTAAAACTAAATAGAATTTTATATGAATTAATGTTACTCTTCAGATTATTCTTCTTCCGTGGCATTTAGAGGTATACGAGTATATGTATATGTATATATGTGCATATGTGTATGTGTGTGTATGTACATGCATGTGATATGTGCATGTATGTATGTATATGTATATGTATAGGTATATGTGTGTGTATG
>VCRD01004096.1:20694-50526 GCA_006783055.1 Trinorchestia longiramus
CTTCGTGCTGTTGCTGGCTGCGATGTGAGCTGTGGAATTCTGAAGTTAGCTCGTAGACTTCGAAGGCTGTTGCCTTCGAAAGTATAGTCGGCTAAAACAATTTAAAAATGCGATGTTTTCCAGTGCACTGATTGTTGATTGACGGCTTCTTTTGGTGAATTAATAATGCTTCCAGAATTTGCAGACGGTTGTACTCGGGTTCATGTCGCAGTATGTTTGTGTTTATTACTAGTTTTTCCCGAGTAAGAGTTTCGTTGTGTTCTTCCATTTCGTGATTTTTTGGACCTCCAGAACCTAAGTGCATAGTCAGGCGTCAGGAAAGGGTGGTTGTTGTTACGCCAATGTACGAGCGGTTATGAGGCTCACAGTCCTCATGGCTGCATTTGTACTCGTACACGACGTTAGTCTGTTTTAGCTCTGATAATTTGGCACTTTGATTATATTTAGATACGAGGCTCGCGATAGTATGGCTTTTGTTATATATTATGAGACGGAGGTGTTCGTTATCAGAATTACATTTCGTGTTGCTTTTTATGATTTGTTTCAATATGCGTTCGTCTGTTTTATATGCTAATGAATATTGATTTAGGTAATAAATTGTGTGGGTGATGCGATTTGGTTCTTCCTTTATGCTGCAGTTTACTTTTAGCAGATAATTCCTCAAAAGATTGTCGAACAGTGTATTGGAATAACAATTGTTGATGAATGCTTGCTTCGATTTTACAATGCTGCTATGAAAGAGCTGCCACGATGAAGAGATTTTGTAGGTGCGGTGAATCAGGGCTTTTATTTTATTCATAGCAGCACTTTCATTGCATTCGAAAAATCGCATGGCATCGCATGCAACAGCCTTCGAAGTCTACAAGCTAACTTCAGAATTCCACAGCTCACATCGCAGCCAGCAACAGCATGAAGACGATAGATAGGCTGCTGCATTCTCCATAGCCTGAAGATGGCGAACGATCGCCGAAACACGTCGCAAAACCCTTTTTTGGATTTGACTTTTGCTAATATCTTTGAAGGTTTAGACCCAGAAACTATTTGTAATTTTAGACAGATTGAAAAGCTTAATAAAAAGCTCGTATCATCCCAATATGGCATTATTTTTAACCAGACATGTATCAATGAAGGACTGCTTCATTAGTATACTAATATATATATATATATATATATATATATATATATATATATATATATATATATATATATATATACATATATATATATATTTATATACACATGTATATATATATATATGTAATCTTTTACGTTATTTTTTTACTTATCGAATGCTTAATCAAAAAATTTATCCGTCAATGTCAGTAATTACTTTGCTACAATAAGTGACTGTGAAACCTCAGAACTTTAGTCTACTACAGCTTTTCTTATCTACATCAACATCTACGTATTGAAAATTTGACACATTCACTGTTATATTTTATTTTTTACTCTCTTTCTCTGATATGTAACACCCGTTCATATTAAACACGATGTTTACAGTTAACTGAAATAATGATTAAATTAAATCGATCATCAGCAAGCCATACCATACGGTCAACCAGTAATTAGAAATAACAATTTCAATTTAAAAACAATCACAACTTTATGTTTTAAGTTTTCGCTCTCATAATTTTACTTTTTCGGTCTTTCTCAGATGTTAAACATCCAATTCAGTTAAATGTAATGATGTCAAGTCTAATCTGTACCTAAAGAAAATATTTCGCTTATCACCTAAAATGCGTATAATACCTACCACGTCAAAATTTATATGCATCACCAATGATTACCTCTTAAGTCATCATTGAAAAAGCGAAGTTTCATTTGTTTCCCCATGTATATTTAACGTTCAATGCGTGATGTGAATGTCCATGTATACCCGTAGGTACTGCTGTTCTATCATCTATGATACTATGCATAGAATACCTACCACTTAAGGATTTTATGATAAGGCATCTTTGAAAACCAATGCTGTTACATTTCTTATATACCAACTTTATTGGAAATATACGTTTTGGTTTGTTGTTTGTTTGTTTGTTTGTAAATAAGGAATGAACAAGTAGTATTAAAAGAAGTAAGAGTGCGATAAAAAAAAATTTTCTTGTTATCGACGATATTACGAGAAAAATTTGACTTTACAAGCTCAATTTTTTTCTCCAGGGGACGGCATGTGTCATGATAGTAATGATAAATTCATAGGTTTGCATATTCCAGGCAATGTATGCGGTATATGTATTAGGTGTGTATCACCCAAGGAATATGGGATCAAGTGTGGAGCGGTTAACCGAGATGCGAGATTGAGGGCAGGGGAAACATAAACAGTAGGGCTTGAGAAGGGTCGTGGTGTTTAGTTTCGTGACAAAAGAAAGTATCAAACACAAGTAAATTTATTGGTAGAAACCTTTTGACTCTCAAGAATTACGTTGTCATATAACTCTCAAGTTGATTGAAGAGTGGGCGGAGTGTATCACAGACGTTTAGAAATTTATTTCAGACCATTGAACAAATATGGGATTGGAAAACGGAAAAAAGTACGTGGGAAAAGCAAAGCACATAAAACGGTAGGAAGGATAGATGCAGGAGGACTTGGGTACTGGATCTCTGCGACGATGTAGGTTATTGGAACTAGACCGACATCTAGGTTCAAGGGGACCGTGATAAGAGGAAAAATTAGTGGCATTATTAAAGTGTTGTTTCGCAAGTGTTAAACATCGTTGCCATTATCAACAACGAATCTACAGCATAAGGGCAAGTTTTAATACTACTATTGTTAATGTATTCGAGGTTAGCGACAGGGTAAATCTTGTAATTTGATGTGAGTGTCTTTGATTCAGCTATTAGGTATGTAATTGATCTGTAATAGTACACTGTTTAATAGGACATCATGTGTGGTTCATATGCCTAAATGTGGTAGATAACTCACATTTCTCATCCCGTGATGTTTATAATAACATGTACGTATTCAATCTTTTGTGTGTATTATTGTTCTCTCTATTGCAATTGAAAAGAAATATCGGGAGCCTTTTATCATTTCATGTAATCAGGGGATTAGAGTTCCTCTAGTGCGATTGCATATGTTTGTTGCATTTAATTAATTGTGTTATTTACAAGTATTAATTGAAATATAACGGAAGGATAGCATGCAGAAAAACCATGCATTGAAACCAAGATGACGTAAATTATGAGAGAGAAAAGAACTCTTCACCAATATATCAATATAAAATGAAAAATAGGCAGAAAAGCTTTTCACTTATATATACATTAATCAAACATCCAATAACAAATAGACATCACAATTCTTACACGTATCGTCACATTTATAAAAATGGCAGACCTCTCGGACTTTCAAAGAGGCCAAATTGTTGGTGCTCGTATGGCAGGCGCTAGTGTAACAGAAACTGCCCGAATGCTTGGCGTTTCAAGAGGTACTGTCTCAAAAGTAATGACTGCCTTTGAAAGAGAAGGAAAAACGTCCTCAGCGAAGCACAGGTCTGGCCGAAAGTCGAAGTTGTCTGGGAGAGACCATTGGACTCTTAATCGAATTGTTAGATAGGATCGCAAGACCACGACTCCTGAAATCACTACAGAGCTCAATGAACACCTCAACCAACACCTCCTCGTGCCCCATTTCATGGTACGAGGAACATTCTAATGAAGTTGAGCATCTCATCTGGCTACCACAATTCCCAGACCTCAACATTATTGAGCATTTATGGTCGATTTTAGAGATTCAAGTAGGAAATCGATTTCCTCCGCCATCGTCTTTAAAAGAACTGGAGGGTATTTTAACTGAAGAATGGGCTAAAATTCCTTTGGAAACAATTCCCAATTTATATGAATCAATACCTCTTAGAATTGAGGCAGTAATTGCTGCAAAAGGTGGACCTACACCATATCAAAATCTATTTTGGTGATTTTTCAAGGTGTTTCCATTATTTTGTCCAACCCCTGTATACATATATATATATATATATATATATATATATATATATATATATATATATATATATATATATATATATATATATATATATATATATATATATATAAATGTATATGTATATATATATACATTTACATACACACATATGTACATACATACATATCCATATACATATACTTATATACATACATTCATACATACACACACATACACATATGCATTTATATATACATATGTATATATACATCTAAATGCCTCGGAAGAAGAATAATCTGAAGAGTAAACACTAATTCATATAAAATTCTATTTAGCTTCAGGCAAAACTATTTATTTTCTATCAAGAATTTTTTTTGTGCTATATGAAAATTGAACCTTTTTAACATGTTAACGTTTATCTGGTTAAAAACGTACCAATATATAAGCCTGAAATATAACAGAAACAAAAAAAGTAAAAAGTAAAAAACATCCCAGTTTTTGATCAAATTAAATTAGTCGATTTGACTCCAGAGCTGAGGAATTATAGCACGAGTTTGACATATACGTATGTTTCGTTTGAATATTGTAGCTCTATTTCAGTTTATACTTAAGTTGTGTGACACAAACACATGGTAGACACTCATATGGAGCATGTTTCTTTACTGAGTTAATTTTGTTTAATCATGCATAGGAGCTAAGATTTCTGTATTTGTTTGCTACTTTGATGTGCAAAAATGTTATGTCACGTTTTTTTTTAATTTTTAATTGATTGGTTTTTCTTCATATGCGTGAGCAGTTTATTCCAAAGCAATGCACCTGAAATTGAAAGAGCCCTTTGTCCAGCATCGGATGAGACTGATATTAACATCGTGTCGTCGATCAGGTTTCACACCCTTGGTAGTGGGTGGATAAAATTTAACAACGTTGGCTGAACTTTGAGGGCGATATAGAGAGGAAAATACATATTTGACCTTGTGAATGAGTAGTCTTTGTTCTATCGGGGTCCAGTTAAGCTTTTCCATGAGAGGTGTTGCATGATCGTTCTTTCTGAAATTTCCTTTGCATACTACTTTAGCAGCAAAATTCATACATTTCTGTAGCTCTTTTTGAAGACCTTTAGGTATATCTCCCCAGACCAAGTCACAGTAGTCAAAGCGGGATAACACTAAAGATTGGATAGCTAATAATCTAGTTTTTTCGTCAAGCATGTTCTTTACGCGGTGAAGGAACATCAATGTACCGTTAATTTTGCTGCATGTTTTCTCCAGGTGGGATGTGAAAGACATGTTTTGATCAAACCAGACGCCCAAATTTTTTACTTTTCCTACTGGTTCAATAATGTCATTTCCTAACGTGAAAGTTAAATTCGGGAGCTTTTTTATTGTGTTCTTGGAACCAAAAATGATGCACTGTGTCTTGCTTGCGTTAAGCTTGAGACCATTTTGGTCGTACCATGATTTTACGTGTTTTAAAAGTATTTCAGCATTTGATTTTGTCTGAGATAGTTTGGCCGGCGCGCTTGTCATTGCAATTTGTACATCGTCTGCGTACATAGAAATTCTCGTGTTTGACGATATGGATGGAAAATCATTGATAAAAATCGAGAACAGAAGTGGACCGAGAATAGAACCTTGTGGAACGCCGAAATCGTTTTGTATGGGTGATGAAATTGTGTTTTCTAGTCGGACTGCGTGAGAGCGGTTTCTAGATAGCTCTGATCCGAAGCCACACTGTCGAAAGCTTTGGAGAGATCAAGCAAAAGCAAGAGAGTGACGTTCTTAGTGTCAATGTCACTGTATATTTTCTCGGTGATGTTAAGCACCGCATCTTGAGTGCTGGTATGTTTTCTGTAAGCATACTGGTTTGGATGAAGTAAGTTAGATTTATCCAAATGTGTTGAGAGTTGGTTAGAAATTACTTTTTCTAGTATTTTGGATAAGACTGGTAGAAGGCTAATTGGCCTGTAATTTGATGCAGTATTGATTTCACCTGCTTTATGCAGCGGTTTGATTATGGAATGTTTCCACTGATCCGGGAATTTGTTTGTCGCAATAGAAGTATTGATTATCAAATGAAGTAATGGTGCTGTAATATTGAAACTGTCTTTGATGTATTGAAGGCTTATGTTGTCATGTCCAACTGCCTTAGCATTTTTCAACGAGTATAAGATTCTACGTATTTCCTGTAGACTAACTGGATTTGGTTTCCATGTGTTAGTTGTATTTAGTAATTGAGCAGGATTAAGGCCAACATCAACAGGTTTATGTATAGTAAATTTGGATACTTCGTCGAAGACTTTTGCTCCGACTTCAGAAGAAAGTATTGAAATTAGTGGCTGTTTCCAATGGTTTTTCGAATTTCTTCTCTTCTTTTATGTCTTTGTACTGTGCTATTTCTTTGATGATTTTCCAGGTTTGTTTTGGGTTTTTCTTTGCTGTTTGTAGTTCCTTTTGAAAGTGCTTTCGTTTTGTTTCGTTAATTTGTTTGCGGAGAGCCATTGCATGATGTTTATAACGGTCTCGTAGAGAATTGTTTGATTTGTTATATTTAAATTCGTATAAGCAATTTTTTTTCACTTTGCGCAATTGTTTTATTTCATTCATTATCCAGTTTGTATGCTTTAGTTTAACTCTCCTTGTGATGTATGGTACACATTCGTTTAAGGCTCCTAAGAAATTCTCATTGAAAATTGAGACTTGACTGTCAACATCATCGGTGAGTTTCATACCTTGAAATTCATTCCTCCTATCCCATAGTTTTTCCTGGAATAGTTCTGGTGTGTATAGAGTCTTCATACGGTAGATAATTAAGCAGGATTTCGGTTTCTCTTTTGCTACATTAATTAAACATTCTACCGCATGATGGTCGAACACTGAAGGTGATATTTCAGTGCTGATTATTGCTTTAGGATTATTAGTAAGTGCTAGATCTAATAGAGTTTTGGAAGTTTTTGTTATGCGAGTTGGTTCTTGGACCATTTGTGATAGATTAATTCTGTTTAGCATTTTGGTTAGCTTATTACTTTTATTAGTTGGGTCTACGTTGAAATCACCGAAAGCATAGAAAATTTTTTTAGTTTCTGAAATTGTTCTAAGAGTTTTCTGAATAAACTCTAAAGATGATTGTAAATAAGCAGATGGGTGTTTGTGGACAGTGCCAATAACGAAAGATTTGTACTTTTTTACCTGCACGTTAAGCCATGTCATTTCTATACCCTCACACATTTCTTTTTCCAAAATCTGTGATATTGTGTAGACCTGTTTGATGTAACTGCAAGATCCGCTACCTCTACTGTTTTTTTTTGTCATCGTTTCGGTAAAGTGAATAAGCTGGGATATTAAAATGTGAGCTTTGAATTCTGGGATCAAACCATGTCTCAGATACACATAACATGTCAATGTCTTCAGTTATTATCATTACTTTGATGTCATCCAATTTGTCATTGAGGCTTCGCGCTTTGATGTGTTTAATTTTGATACGATTCATTTTAGGGTATTTACTCGAAGTTGTCCATTCGTTACGTCGTTCGGAACATTTTGCATTTAAGTGTGGGGGTTCGGTGAGGTGCTGTTTGGTGTTCGTGGTGCCAGTCAAAGGTGTTGTGTTTACCTTTGCATTATTGTCTAGTCATCTGGATACTGAAATTTTATTAATGGACGCATTTTTTTCCTTAATGAGAGCACTATAGTGGTAGTCTTTCAGATGGACTAGTAAAGGGGATTTGTTTATGTTCCGTGGCATTGTAGGCTGAACTATTGTCTTCCATATGCCACCGTCCCTTTCGCTGTAGATATGGATCGGTTTTTGCAGAGCAATGGAAGTAATTTGTGGGATGAGGTCCCCGGCTGCATGATCGAATATTTTACTATGGAGGTATCTGTGTACCAAAAGATAGAGTCTACCACTGTTCTCGTCGATAAAATTTCTGTAGTGGTTTTTATTTCTTGTGCTCTCAGTTTCGATGGCTTTCATTATAAATTTATAGGCTTGCATTGTGTTCGGTGTTTCGTTAAGTTGAAGGGCTACTGCATGGTGGAAACAGTGTCTGTCAGCCAAAGTGTGAGCCAATGTTACATTCAATGATTTTGTTACATCATCCCTGGAACTTCCCACATGGGCACATATAGGATTGGATGATGATTCTGAGATGTGATTCAGAAATTTACCGTGAGGTGGTTTAATATGGTTTGGAGTTTTCCTATCGTTGCATAATCATGGTACTAAGTCATTATTTTTGTCGTTTGGCTGAATTTTTGAGGAGAAGGCGGCATTTTTATAGTTTTGTCTATCTTTGCATGTTTATTTGGATGTCTATGACTTATGGATTATAGGGGCATTGCGCAGTCCGTGCTCGTATCGTTACAAAGTGAGGAGAATTTATTATTTGTTTGTACGTTATAGTTGTTAGCAATTGTGTCTGTGGATAGTTGATTTATGAGTATAAAGTGCTGATTCGGGGACTGTCGTCATTTCCTTTTGAGTGCATTTTCATTTTGGGAAGGTCCAACGCGTGTTAAGCATTTATGTGCTTATGATTTGTTACTGTTTTAGAACATGTGTTGTTTATTTGGGTTGTATTCATTATTACGAGTTAATTGGGCGACTGTTCAAGATTGGTGTTTTTGTCTGGGATTTTTCCAGAAAGTGAGTAGTACGGTCTGTTGAGTCGCAGCGTTGATTTCATAGCAATTTGGACAAGAAATTTTTGAGTTTCCTTTCTAATGTGAGGCAAGGTTTGGTGGTTCTTGATTGTCTGAGCGTGAGTTAAAGCACATGTTCGGAGTGGAATAAATGTGAAATCCAATTCTTTGCAGAGCGTGAGCGCTTTACTCAGTTGTTGATGACTGCAGAAATTGACTGTATAAGTACGAGCAGTGGAGTGTTTTGTCGCAATAACTTTTTTGATTTGAGTTAGGCCTGATTGTGAAAGGTGCAGGTCCCGGAAACAGATTATGTAATTTTCAAATTTTGGCATCCGATTTATAGTAAGCAGAAGGTCATTAAATTGACCAGATCAGATGGTTTGGATTCGGCATATGGTGTCGATGCCATTTCTTTTAACTGTTGAGAGAATAATGTCTCCCACAAATAAAGTGTTAAGAGGTCTCTGTTAATTTGAATAGGAAGAAATAGTAAATGGAGTTATAGGTATAAGGTCGTAAACGCTGATGTGGACATTTAGTTTGAATAGCTGTTCAATTATAAACTGAATGTTGAGTAGAGCAGTGGAAAATGATGTCGGTTTAGGTGGTACACGTTTTTCTAGAATTTTTTTTGCAGTTGTGTTGCCGTAAGAGCCAGGTCACTATTTAATTTGTGGATAACGTGTGAGCTCTTTATTTGCAAAGGATGCAGAGAGCCATCAAAACTAACGCTGTTACTAACATTGCCTTGTTGCCGACAAAACAGTAATGCAATGTTATATTTTTCATTTATGCATCTCACACGTTGTAATCCTTACATTTCATGTTGTTCGTTACCTATTACACATTTGAAATATTTCCACATTGCGCAACTCATAAACAAGACAAAATTTCTATTTTAACCTGGCAACATACATGCATACATATCCTAACGTATCTTTGTTCGACACAGTTATATGTTTACTGAATACATTTACACAATTTGTTGCTACGCATTTGAATTCCATCCTCTCGATTTCGAAGCACGTTGTAAATTACTTGGAGCATTGTTATTGTAGTTTCAGTGCAGCGCATAGTCATTGTTGGTACATAGTTATAATTTTTATAAATAAAATTGTTGACATAGCACTCATGATTATAATATTCACTGTCAATATCATTAGCACACGGCATTGATGTTTTTTCTTCAAATTGTTAAAATACATGGTTATTTTTAACATTGTTGGGGTTTACTCCTTTTATTGACAACTTGAGCGTTCAATTAACAATGGTTGAATATTATAATATTTTCTTTTAACATTGCTGTGATTTTATCCTTTTATTGATACTTTGAGCGTTCAATTGGCAATGGTTAATATTATTTAGTCGCAGCCGCAGCTGTAGTATTTTTTTCACATTGCTGGGATCTTGTCTTTCTTTTACTTATACTTTCAGCGTTCAATTAGCAATGATAAATATTAGGTCGCCTTATGATCAGAGCTCTTAATCTGGCGGAATTAATTAATTATGTAATCTCAAATGTTATACGAACAGTCAGAAAGAAAAGAGCACGTGTTAATTCCGAATGACCAATTTCGTTTCACGATCCTACAGTTACAGTTACATGCTTGGTGTCCTGGCATTGCGAGCAACTTTCGTCTTTCGACTTCGTAAGTTCTCGACCTAAGACAACAATATTTCATTTTCTGACGATTTAATTCATAAGAGTCCTTCTGCATAGCTAAGGATAATTATTCTCGTTCACAATGTTACATTATGCGCACAACGAAAATCACGAATCTTGTTTCTTGCATAATATGCTAAGACTTCATTCGATCATCATGCACAAGAAATACACACTACATACATTGAGTGCACAGCAATACGGATGAAGACTTCTGCAATAGTCTCAGTCAACTCCTGACCGTAATTCTATATAATACATAAGAAATTAACATTCGATGTCAGTTCAAAATTAGAAAATCTCTGCATCGGACATATAACAATCCTTAGTCAGATATAATCATTCCTGACACTTCATTGACATATTTAAGGTGTGCAACGGTAATCGTTACATATTTTACAAATTAAGTAACAGCTTTTAGCTGCAGAAGTTTTGTTAGTTGGACGGTTGTCCTTCAATATATATTTTTGCAGGCGGGTCAGTGTGTTTAGGCGTTCGCTTATTTCTCCATACATCCTCTTGACTTCGCGACACAGGAGGCAATTCAAATTCCTCGCCAAGTCAAAGCGGTAACAATCTTCACGTTATTAACACGGTAACTCCAACTCACTACGAAATTAGGCCTGATGTAATGAAAGCCATTTTTGTAAAATGCTAAATGAAGTTCATCTCAAGTCGAAAAATTTCCCGTCATAATCTTTAACTGGTCAGCAAGTAAACGACAAAGAAACTTTTGCATTTCTGCTGAGTTTAGTTATCTCAAGACTCGCATAATCAACACACAGCATAAATATTATTCCGAACTACCACACTACCCTTATACCATGTCTAACATATGTTTAATTCTGCCTGTATTGATTTGATGAATTATTTCTCTGCATTGACATTCCATTTACGGTGTTGAATAATTGGTCACAAAAAATCACGATATTAATAAGTACAAAAATGGGTAAACGAACAAAACATAATATTTTAAAATAAGTATCACTCAATTCCCTACTAACTTCAAAAGAACCACATACATATCAAGAATTAACCCTGTCTGCAAGCACGTAATAATTAGGCATTACACGTAAACTAACACTTGTTACCATTGATTTCGATGTGCGCTTCGAACGCACCTCACCTTACATACTCAATCACACACTGGGTTTACATTCTGATTCACTTACCTCATGTAGTTGATAAGTTGAAAATATTCATGTTGTATCTCATATAAAGATTCTAATTTTCAAGTCTACATGTTCACCAATGCTTATCATTCCATTGTAATTACATTGAACTCCATTCCGAAATCATCGCCGGAACATTGATCATCCTGCTACAATTGTTTACTTGAACACGGAATTTCATCTTACTATTTAATGAAAAAATATTGTCACACAAGCGTTACTGGTGGGAGAAACCCTTTTAAAACATAGTAAATCAAAAGCCTCAATAAACATCGTCACTGTTCATGACTAACAAATTCAACTATTTCTGAATTTCGATCACCCTCGCTGTGTGGAAATTATTTGGAAAATGCACAACTGGAGAATTTCTTATTTCATCTCGCGTGACCTTAACTAAATTATTCTAGCGGCAAATGATTCCTTACGGCTTTGTCCAGCAACGCTCCCTTCTCTACAACAAAAAACGTTACTTCCTATAATCTACGGTACAACAATGAAGCTCAACACACTAAGTGAGGAGCCAGTCCCTGTCATTGGGAAGATAAAGCTAAATCTCTACTTTGGCGGCAGGTTCATTGTACAACAATGCTTCATTGTACGAGGCGATACATTCCCTAGTGAAATGTTATTAGGAATGGAAGTATTAATTAAAGCGAAGGTAAAAATTGACCTCGTAAGACACATCGTGGAATTATTTGGAACACGAACGAAGCTCTTTTCTGCGCTTGGAGAGAAGGCACGAAAGATTTTCGTTGTGAACTTGAGTGAAAGTGCTGTTCACGTAGCAGAGGATATAACCTTACTGCCACGGGCGCAAACGATAGTGAAATGTCGTACAAACGAACGATACAATGAAAAGAGTGTGGTAATCGAACTTAGTCATCAGTGGGCAACGTATGTGGGAGCAACGGTAGAGAAAGTTCAAAACGCTCATGTGTGTGGGCCAAGGACTACTATAACCTTATATGTAGTAGTCCTTGGTGTGGGCCTATATTGAACCTGGCAGCATAGTCGCGAGATGTCACAACCTCAGCGCGAATGAAAGAGCAAGAGTAGGTAATAACAGTGTAAACAACAGTCTTGAGGACGCTCGAAGAAAGGAACGAATCCGATAGTTCAATTAACTAGATTTGAGTTACCTAGCTGAATAACAAAAACGACAAGTGAGGGAATTGTTAAAGGAACAGCACAATATATTGAAGGCAGACGATAGTGACATTGGACACGTAAAAGACGTGAGGTATAAAATCCTATTGTGTGACTATAAACCTATCCAAACTAAACAATGGCGAATTATCTATGCGAATCAAGAAATAATTGAAACTAAAGTGTAAGAGATTGTGAAAAGTGAAGTAATGCAAGAGAGGACTAGCGTTTGGAGCAGCCCTCTAGTGTTGGTTAAGAAGCCAGGTGAAGGTCATCACCTTTGTCTGGATCTTCGAACAATTAATGAACGAGTCCTTAACGAACACCTCCCAATCCCGAATATAGTGGAGATGCTGGAGGAAGTTGCTGAAATGAGGGGTGCTATTCCATGGTCGATGCCGAGTCGGCATGTCATCAAGTAAAGCTCAAAGACGGAAGCAAACAGTACACTGCATTCAGAACCAAGACGGGAATTGGGAATTCTCTCGACTTCCAATGGGACTGAAGTGTGCCACGTCAGTATGTCAAAAAATTATCAGTCATGTACTGAAGAAAGAGCTAGGAAAGTTCACTGCAATTTATTTGGATGACGTATGCGTGAGTTCCATGAGCTTTGAGAGCCCCTTAAAAAACCTACGGGAAGTGCTACACCAATTTCAAGAGGCAGGCTTCAAAATAGGACTTAAGAAATGTAAATTCGCTCGGAGGCAGGTGCGATACCTGGGATGCTGTATCAGTTGCGAGGGAATAATGCCCAATCCGAAGAACGTAGACCCAATTCGGAATTATCCAAGGCCCAGCACCGTGCGAAAAGTTCGATCATTTGTGGTAGCAGCAAACTTTTACAGAAGGTTCAAACCTGACTTCGCTGTGATGGCAGCTCCATTAAATGCAGTCAAGAAGAAAGGTGCTAAGTTCAAATGGAATGACAAGCAATAAGAAGCATTCACGAAATTAAAACGACGACTGATAGCGGCACCGGTGCTGGAAAAACCAGCGCTAAATGAAACATATTACTTGAGTTGTGGCGCTTCAAATGTAGGTTGTGGGGCAGTGCTACAGCAGACGGTGGAAAACCAAAAGCAGCCGATCGGTTATTTCAGCAAGAAATTCATTGATGCTGAAAGGAGGTATTCCATCACTGAAAGAGAAGGATTGACAGTTGTAGCGGCAGTGAATCATTTTGCACCGTATTTGTATGACAACAAATTTGTGATCATCACTGATCACACAGCATTGAAATATTTGTTCAAGAACAAAGCGACTAAAAACAACCGTATAATGAGGTGAACTCTAACCGTCTCTCAGTACGATTATGATGTAGTGTACCGCCCCGGTGAGCAGAATGTCGCGCCAAATGCGCTCTCACGCCACATTCCTGAACCCGAGGACAGCGGCACCATGGGGATAGTACTTTTCACCGCAAGCCTAACTGAGCCACCAAACGCTGAAGTGTCAGAACAGAAAACGAATAAAGAAAATGTAAAGAAGGCGCACGACAAGGATGCAGTATGGGGATCTGTTCTGAGGTATTTTGAGAAGAAAGAGGAGCCAAATACAGTACTGGCCCTAGCGTTGAACCTTATTGTCTGTACTGATGAATGAATTGTTTACTATAGGAAAATGGATAAGAAACCTGAAACGACGAAACAGCTAATCGTAGTGCCCGACGCGTTGAGAGAAGCAGCACTCACACTTGCTCACGGTGGGTATGTAGGAGCGCATTCGGGTCGTAAAAGACTTGGAAATGATTGCTTGAATTTGCATATTGGCCGAGGACTACTATAAACAGGACATGCACGGTCATATAGTGGACTACGTTAGCGGAGGCCAGTTCACTGAGATCAGTTAGTAACCAACTGTCACAGTGCGAACATTGTCGTAGTCTGTCGCTCGGTTTGAATCAGACATTGTTGTTTGTTTCGAGGAACATTGCTGTATTTCTAAGTGGATACTGTTTGTTTACAAAATTAATTGCTAATTATATGTTCTAAAAATCCCAAACAAGTGTGGGGTTGTGAACTGTCGGGCTAATTACAATATAGAGAACAGACATCGCGTGTTTCACCTGCCGAAGGAGCAGTCTGAGAAACAGAAGTGACTTGATGTTATTCCCCCTCGTGAAAACTTTGTTTTTAATCCAGACAAGTTTTTCATTTATGCCATACACTGGGCTGCTGACCCACTTTTAGTCAAATTGCATGGTGGTTCTATGCGACCTAGAATCCCTCCCAGTATCTTCAATGTGTCTGTCATGTTTGCCATCTCCAAAAACTGCACCTCGCCCGGAGAAAGGGGAAGACCAACAACTGAGGTATTTTCTTCAGAAGGATAAGATTACTTCATTTGATGCTTTCAAACCTGAACGTAACCTGCAGAAGCAGTACAAGAACTTGATTATTTAAAGATCGAAAGAAAGACTTGTGTGTTTGTTCATGGCCGACAACTTCAGTGAGTGCAACCTGTCTGTGATTGTCGAAAACAAGTCCACTTTGTGTTCCCCGCTAATGCTCAGTGCGCTCAAGAACGGCATTAGTGTACCACTGTTTAAGATACATCATCCCAAAAATGGTTTGAGATCGTATACTCAGTTCGACGAAACTGTGCGCTTGGCAATGAACTATGACATCCCGTTTGACAAAACGATCGAAAATGTTGTCACTCTTCTTCAGCTCACACATCAGCCTGTGTCGACACCGAGAAGGAGAAACAACTGGTATTTTTGATACGTCAGTTGAAACTTTTATCACAGAAGCAGTTTTCCATGAATGATTATTGTTTTGCTCTTCAATCATACCCAAAGTGTAATTATGAACAGCTCAGAGACTTTTTGGTGCTCATGTAAACGCAAGCTGCAGTACATCAATTCATCTACTGAGAAGGACCAGGTGCTGAGGGAAACATTTGACAAAGTCCAGACACTGCAGCAGAAGAATGTGTTTCTCTTGGTAGATGAAGTACAGATTCGCCTGAATGCAGAAGAATGCAGTCCTTTAGGCCTCTGTAAAGAAGGCCTGGTTGGCTGACTAATCGCTGCAGTTTGGTAGGGTTTAGCTTCTATGTCTATTTCTTTATTTAAGTGAATTTTTGTATGTTTGGTTGTTTGCATTGGAAAAAGTTTAACTATAATCCATTTTGTAAAGTCTAAAACTGCAGCAACTCGGCTTTCTATCAAGTGGCCACTAAGCTCATACAATAATACATGTTAAGTCCGGCTAAAATTGGTATTTCAAAGCATTATAGTGCTTTAAACGTTTTAAAATTCACTGTAAAACCTTATTATCCTTTCTATTGCTTGAAAGAAGTAATTTTTTATCAATTTATCCAATAGAAAATGTTGTGTTACTAAGAATGCAATGGGCTCCGCTAGCGTAGTCCACTATGCAGCCATGCACGTTATGTTTATAGTAGTCCTTGATATTGGCCTAATATGACGAGAGACGTTCATAATTTTGTTTACACTTGTTCGCAATTCCAGAAGCAGAAAATAAATAATTGGATTGTCGTGGAAATGGGAAGCTTCCCAGACATAAACAAGCCTCTTGACAGAATAGGTGTTGATTTAATCGATATGACCCCATCACATGAGGGTCACTGATATGTCCTAACCATAGTGGATCATTTCAGCAGATATGTTGCAGCATATTCCCTCAGAAGCAAAGCAACAGAGGAGGCCACACTTGCTTTAACAGAGTATGTAACATCGTACGGACCGGTGAAAGAGTCAATATCTGACAGAGGAACGGATTTCACCTTAGCATTATTCACAAATGTGTGTAAAAATTTGAAAATCAAATGGCATAATACGACAACCTACCATCCCCTGTCCAATAGTGCCACGGAGAGACAAACCAAAAGATAAAGAGGGTACTGTCTCACTTAGCGGCAAATGATCGCTCGCCTTGGAATGACACACTACCATATGCATGTTTAGCGCTAAATACAAGTATTCAGAGTGCTATTGAGGAAATCCTGTACTTCTTGTTGTATGGGAGAGATACAGAATTGCCCATCGTAGAATGGTTAAAACCTCCAAGCATAGATTATTCATTAGGAGACAATTACTGTGCATAGGTAGGCATTAGGCTGCACAACGCTTTTAAGACTGTCAAACATAAGTCTAGAACGACACATGATAGAGCAGCGGAGATGAAGGAGCGAGGGATAAGAAATGATAAGGTAGAAGTAAGCAACTTAGTTCTGTTGCACAATGTTACAGGAAAAAAACACGCGCTGAAGGCATGTGGCAACCATTTGGAACCCGGCCGTATCGGATTATAGAGAGAACAAAAACAAATGCAACAATCAGAGGACTGTATTCCGGAAGGGAGAAAGATGTACACATGAATAGAATAAAACTTGCTCATTTAAGGGGGGATGCATTCCCATACAGAGAACAAATAAGCGAAAATGTGCAGGAGTATGTAGATGACGCGACCTATGAGGCGCAGCAACGAATGCAGGGAAAAGAAGAGGGATAACAGGAAACAAAGACATAATCTGCGCTCGAGAAGCAGATAAGGGAATGCCCGGGGATTGGAAATAACCAAGGGAATTTCCCAGGGATTTTAAATAACAAAGGAGATGTCCCAGGGATTGTAATCAAAATAAAATAAAATAATGCATAAACAGTGTGCTAGGAGTTAGTGTAATAGTGTAAATTAGTGTTATTATTAGAATTTAGTGTAACATATAGAATGAATTGTGCGAATGTAAACTACAATGTATGGAACGCATGAGAGGTGGTAGCGAATGTGCTTTAGGCCGTGCAAGTACGTATATATGTGTGTGAAGCACGACACGACCATGCAGCGTAGAGTTAGTGTATTCGTAGTAGAAAGACAAACACACGAACGAACGCACGTACACTTAACAGCTGTTGAGGTGGTAGAAAGAGCGTACGCAGGGCGGAGCATGTACGCAGGACAGCCTTAGAGTAGGACACTTTAAATTGCAAGGCAACGACGGCATACGCAGTGAAGTATTGTTGACTTTTCCTCTAAATATGAAGTACTATGTTTTATATTATTGATGCAAGATACTAAGACATAATGTCAGGAGTGATTATGATTAGCTAAGGATTATTGATGTCTAAAGCAGAAATATTATCATTCAAACGGATGAAATTATAAAACTCATGTGTTATGTAAGGTACAGTCGAGGGTTGGCTCTAGCATTGTGCAGAGGGTCTATACTCGTATTATTGTATACCAATGTGAAGCGATGTCATGTGTGATTTTATCTAACAGAAAATGATGTCTGAAGCGGAGATTTTCTTATTTGAACTGACATCGAATATTAATTTCTTATTATGTGTTATATAGAGTTGCAGTCAGGAGTTGACTGAGCTTGTTGCAGAAGTCTTCATCCGTATTGCTGTACACTGAATGTATGCACTGTGTATTTCTTATGTATGATGATTGAGTTAAGTCTTAGCACATGCAAAAGACAAGATTCGTGATTGTCGTTGTGCACATGTAATATAGCAGACGAGCATGATTATCCTCAGCTATACGGAAGGACTCTTATGAATTATAGTCAGAAAATGTAATACTGTTGTCTTGGGACGAGTCGAAAGTTTCTCGCAATGTCAGAACATCAACTATGTGAATCTAACTCTAAAATCGTGAAACGAAATTGATCATCTGGAATACACGTGCTCTTTTCTTTCTGACTGTTCGTAAAACATTCGAGGTTACATAATTATTTAATTTTGACCGACCTAGAGTTCTGATCATGAGGCGATGAAATATTTATCATTGTTACTTAAACGCTCAAAGTATCAATAAAAGAAGGACAAGATCCCAGCAATGTCAAAAGAAAACACTACAGCTGTAGCTGTGACAAACCAATTTTAACTATTGCTAATCGAACGCTCAAAGTATGTGTCAATAAAAGAAGGACAGGATCCTAGTAATGTTTAAAAAAAATATTATGAAAGTCAACCACTGTTAATTGAACTCTTAAGTCGTCAATAAAAGAAGGAGTAAATTCCAACAATGTTGAAAAATAACAATGTGTGCTAACGATTTTGAAAATAAATAGTTATAGCTAAGTGCTTGCAATGGTAAAATTTTGAATAAAAATTATAAATTTGTGCCAACAATGTTGGAATGTGAAATTTCACAATTATGCACTGCACTGCCATAATAAAAATATTCCAAGAAAATCATTTGTTATATGCTTCGAAATCAAACGAATGGAAGTCAAATGCGTAGGTATAAAATTGTGCATAAATGTGTTAAACAGATATAAGTGTGTTGGACAGAGATGCGTTAGGATGTGGATACATGTATTATTGCCAGGTTACGATAGCAATGTTGTCTTATGCATGAGTTGCGCAATGTCGAAATGTTTGAATGAGGATCAGGTAACGAACAATGTGGAATGTAAGGATTACAATGTGTGGTTGCATAAGTGAAGGGTATCCCGTGACATCACTGTAAATAATGAAGGAATAAGTTGTATTAAAAGAGATAGGAGTACGATAGTGTAAGAAAATTTTATTTACGATGTTACGAAAGAAATCTGACTTTGCAAGTCTAATTTCTTTTCTCTAGGGGATGGCATATGTGGGGGTAGTAGTGATAATGTATAGTGATGTATAGTAATGTGTAATGATGTGGCAATGTGTAAGGATGTCTGAAGGTGAATGAGTACGTGGGGAAGCAGCTGGGCCACAGGGTCATTAAAACTCAACCGTCGCGCTCGCAAAAATACAACCAACACAGTACGCTATCATGCAGTGCAAGCAGTTCTGAACGCCTACCAGTTAAAATATGTTCCGCGATCGTCTCGAAACCGTGGGAAGCATCGGATAAGAAGATAACGGTCGAATGAACACGGTACACCTTTAAAGTAAGACCAAGTACGAAAGAAGGAGCTAAAAGTCATGACGCGTGTTTCTAGAAAACACCAACGGATTATATAAGCAGCAGTTGGGAAATCAAGGGAAGTCAAAAGAGTAAGGCGTTGATCGGGTGAGGAGATCGGGTGTGAGGAGAGGCGACGATTCTACAGGAGTCATTTACAAGCTAGGGGCAGGCGATCGTCTTCAAGGCAGCAAAAGACGGAATATCCCTCAGAGGAAGGTAAGAGTATTTATGGGATAGGAAACAGAAATAATATGTCAACAAGCATCAGAAACTTAGTAGGACAACTCAAGCAAGGCATGCACCTACGGAAGATTTTTCTCTCATATTAGGGGCAACTACAAAAACTACAAGAACTACAAAAACTATAAAACTACATTAGCTAAAAAATTACAAAAAAATCACTAGAACGGCTAGAGATGCTAGAACTGCTAGAACTACTAGAGTAACTACCTCTACCTCTTCTACTACTACTTCTACTACCCCTACTACAACTACTATTTCTTGAAGTAACTGGATCCTTGAGAAGTTCATATAACTTGGAGAGGTTTCGACATTGATTAACACAGAGGGACTCGGATTTACAGCGTCAAATTGGATTTGATGTCTACGTAGTTATTTCAGAATATCGACAACAGGAACCAAATAGAAATTATAATTAATACAACCTTACACCAGTACCCTTAAACCCAGTGGAGGTTGAAACCAGCGGGAGAAACATATATATCTAGTGTGGACAACAGGATTGGCCGGCCACGCGCTAGGGCTCGACAGAGTGTGTGTTTTGTACGTATGATCAACGAAATGCAGCACAATTCTCCACATCATTAGTCCAGAGTGAACTGAATAATTTTGTCAGTGAAATTTATTAATGGGACTGCAGTGATTCATGAGCGTGTATTTGGTTAAATATTAAGAGTGAGATTATGTGATAGGATTGGAGTGATCTTCAGTGAATTTTGACATGTTCACGTGTATTTAGGATGTATCGTTGGATGGAACAGTGTGTCAATTCTGCAAACACTGCGGAATTGATTTCATAACATGTTTGCGTGTTTTTCCATGTGTTTTTCCAGTAAATTATTACTAAGCTAATTAAATTGTGTTTAATCCCTTCTTGTGTTGGCCTCATTGATGTATAATATATTATACATGTCACGAGGTTTGAATTCCTCCAATTTGCGACGTCTCTCTCTCGTTACGAAAATGTGATTGCATTTCAATTAACGTAAAATGTGTATGTAACACATTCACCTTGGTAGAATTCAATTAATGCTCGTAATTATCGTAATTATAACATATTTATGCTGTAAAAGTGTAGAGAGAGAACACTTATCGCCGCATAAATTATAACCAACTTCTTTTAAAAATATCTGTAAAAAGCAGTGATTTTACGTAAACATCTCAAATAATCAAAATAATGAACAAAAAACAATAAAATATCAAGTTTTGATTGTTTAAAACGTGTTCAAAGATTATGATGCTAAAATGTTAAGTGTTTCCATTATTTTGTCCAACCCTTGTATATGTATGCGGAAAAAACTCAACTTCGCCGACTCCCAGATTGGCCGCCTGGTGAGGGTACCCGCTTGCAATGCAGAAAGGCCTGGGTTCGAACCTTTAACTGCCAGTTTTTCTGTACCTGACCATCGGCGTTTAAAAATGTCCAGCAGCTGCTAGGCCGGACATTTGGTATAAACCATACTTCCACCACGCTCATCAATATACCCCTTCGAGCCTCCACTTTCAGGTTGCAGTACAGAGGACAAGGATCTCGTTTACTGCATCAATTGAAGGGTGGACAGCATTAGTGGACTACTTGCATTTTTTCCCGTGGAAAATATAAAGTAGACTACTGAATCGTTGTCGCTTCTGTCATTGCTGCGTCAGCGACAGCACGGGACAGCTAAAGTAGACTACTCGATAGTAGTCGCCTTTACCTTTCCTGCCGAACGCATATTTATGCCCTGCTTTACGAGCACAGCTCTATCTATGCGTCTTTTAAAGCTTCTCTGCCATTGGTTGCTCGAGGGGGAAAGGTTCCGACCCTCTTCCTTCTGGTGTAATTATTTTAGTCCAAATAAATTAATTATTTTGCAGCTCAATCAATAGTTTGGTATACTTTAATTCTCTCTGCGTAATTTGCATATTAAATATAAGAATGCCAGCACTTGTTTTAATTTTAAAACGTAGTTTTAAAAAAATACGCTCGTTCATACGAGTAAATGCAGAAAATAAAATTCAGAAGAAAATGTGAGGGTTTCAATATCGTACTCAATTAAATAGGGTGTGTTGCTTCTGTGTAATGAAGCAACAATTTTTATAGGCAAGGTAATACTATTGTTTACTTAATTTCGTCTGAAACCTTCAAGTACTGTCTTACCCTCATAAATTTCAGCGATAGTATTTTCAAACAAACAGAAAAATTTCTCTGATGGTAGCTATAGCAATGTTAACACTGGGATCTCAGTTAAAGGAAAACAATGACTGCCGCTATTCGTTTCCAAAAAATGTTGATACATTCAGAACGTAATACAATCCGATTAAATTTTGAAATTACCGAATATTAAAGTATTATCTGAGTACATCTATTATGATAAGTAATTCAAAGATCGAGAAAAACTTTGAAATATATACTCTGACGTTACTTTAAGGTTCTGAGTTTAAAACAACTCAGAAATTCTGGTGACAGAAAGAACACCAATGAGTCGTTAAAAACCCCGTGGAGGTTGCATCTTGCATGATTATTCACATTTAAGCTCGACAAAAAACAATAGCCTATTTTAATCAGAGCCTAACAATTGGAAAATAGATTATCATTGCATGTGTGAAAATACTTTCTAATGTGCAGGTGTCGAATTGCAAAAAAGTCGAATCGCTAATTTGAACTATTTTTGTGTGCATGGAGTCGAAAGGTGCTTGTGTACTACACGGCTAATTTAATCAATGACAACACAGTAACTGATCATGTTGAAAGCGTACGAGCAGAAATATATTATCATTGCATCTAATAAACTAATAACATGGGTATGTACAACAAAACAATTCGAATTACTCAGTAGTTTATTATTTTGGGCCTCCAAAATTTTCAATGCAGATATTGGAACCAAAAATATAAGATCTTCGAATTTGAATTATTGTTAATGATTGAAAGCGTATTGTTTAGCTAATTTATCAATAAAATTATGTAGAAAGTAATAGTGGAATTTACCACTATTACCTTCAGTTGGTTCCTTAACCATGAAGTTACGTTATTCTCTACATGTTAAATGTCAAGACTGAACGATAAATTTCAACACTGAATGAGTATTAATACTATTTCTCACACAAACAGATATTACCTTGAAGGTTGTAGTAGGAAAGTGAAAATATGTGCCATAAATGCCATTGTATGTGAGGATACTGATCAGTGAAATGTGTATCCAATACTGGAGCTTTATTTAGAACATGACTTTGTTGTCGAGATCATTCTAAAAATTGTGTCTCGACGGAGGGTAAGAAGAATGAATCGCATTTCTCAGGGAATGTATTTGTTTTTCGTGACCCAAACTTTTTCATTAATACGCCTTATTACCAGTAAACTTTTTTCTCCCCATTCATCAATGGTCAGGTTTTCAGAACGATGCATAGGAGCAGAGGTTTCACTTTGTTGGGTGCAGCAACATTATTGCCTAAAATCAGGGTTACTGTATCCTTTCTAACTTGAAACTGAGGAAACTCATTTACAGTAAAATATGAAAGCACTGGCAATTTCACACAAAGCAGTTCTGATTCATCACTGGTGAAATATTGCTGAGGTTTTTAATTTTTGTTAATAACTTATACAGCGTAATTGCACAATAAATTTTAAGACCGGTTACTCTGGGATTTCTATTAAATGTAGTTACTATTAATAACTGAACATTCACTCTCAATATTCTTTTCCACCTCCAGATGGTGGAATAAGGACACAATTTTTTATGAAAATTTAACTCAGTGGAACTTATTTCTCCTGGTCAAACGTATCCATGTGTTCAGAAGTATTTCATTGTCGTGACAGCGTTCCAAGACACACATTTCGTCACGCAATATTTGAGGACACGTTCAGCAAATTTCTAGAGTTTTTAGCTGTTTCCTCTGCTTGACTGTTCAACCGACACGGAAAGTCGGACCAGAATAATAACTTGAAGAAATTACATACTACTGTGAATTTTATTCACAATTTTCAATTTATAATCAGCAAAACTTGTCATTTAACCCATTTACCTGTAGATGCTTGTTTTTAAGGCTATTGTCACTAGTCGGGGCTATTATGTCACCAGATAAAATTTTAAAACTTTTGAATATATTTGCTTTTTGCAAGTTATTCGCATTTTTCCTTAATAGAAAGTGCAGGGCACGAGGAAAAAAGGAAATGAATAAATTTGCACGAAGGAAAAAATCTTTGCTCACAGGTATAATTGGCGTATGCGAAAATAATATTTTTATCATATAGTCGAGGTATGCAGCATGCATTTATTTGAACAATTCAACCCGAGGACATGTTATTGAATGGTTAAGATGAAAAAATAAACGGTGTGGGTCTCTTTAATGCAATCTGCGCAGCGTACATTATCAGGACAATAAACTACTGCCGACAACTACTGAATCACGATAAACTTCATTCAAAAAATACTTCGGTCAAGATGAACATATCACATTAACATTTATAATTAACTTATTTACATACCTGATCATCGAACAGAGAAAAAGTCACAACCGTCCTTCATACACATGTATTTCTACATGATGAAACGCACATTTTACGTTCCAAGTTAATTCATGGTTTGTTAATGTTTAACCTAAAATTATGAAAAATGATCCAACTAATATAATAATAAAAGTTACTGCACTTTTAAGTGTGAACACTATAATTGGATTTTACATATTGATAAGGTACATATTATTATACAAAAACCGAAGTCCCTATTATCGCCACAGTTCACACTGGCAAGGACCTCACCACCCATCCCAGGCAAACACACACGAACTACAAAAAGCCAACCGGGAAAGGTTCACCGAACAAACAGAACACCTTTTCGCAGCACTCAACACAAACCCCATAAATGACATAAATCAAACGGTAACAGAATTCAACTCTATCACCACAAAAGTTGGCAAAAAACTCATTCCAAAAGGTAACAGAAAGCACTATAACCCAAACTTTACACAAGAAGTATATCAACTAATCAGAGAATGTAACAATCTTAGAAATACACCCACTCCGCACATTTGCCAAACCACACGACACATCCAGGATCTGAATGAACAAATCACGGAAGAATTACTAAAAAGCAAACAGAAAACTGGAAAAATTTCGTCGAATCACTAGACCACAAGACAAACTCTAGCATACTCTATAAAACCATTAGAAACATAACAAAGTCCAACTCAAACGCCTCCCAAACACATAAATCAATCACCACTGATGTGAACATACCCTTAAGACGGAAACAAGCAGACATATTCATACACCACTACGCTAGCATTAGCAAGGTACGCACCACAATCGCAGATAAGCACACCCAGAGACTCAAACACAAATAGCCTCTTGACAACAGCACTACACTCACAAACCCCCAAGTAGTTTCACACACACATCTCAAACTAATAGCTTTGTTAAATTCTATCGTTATGACATCAATTTCTTAATTTATCAAAACGATTCATTTAATACGTCTATTAAGCGCATGTTTAACCTGAATTTGGTACATAGAAGAAATGTCACCAAAACGGGCCTTTTTATTTCCAGCTATGGAGCAGAAATAATTTAACTGTGATTATACAGCAAACAAGTGTATTGGATATATTCCTTTTTAGGTTTCAATGCTATATATTTTTGGCTTGATGCGACACTTCACCTCTGTGAAATGAAACAGCATCGCGATACAAATATTTTACAAATTATTGTTTACGTGCATTTTAATACCTTGTTTAGAAGATAAAGATATATTGTAATGGGAGTTAGAATTTCTTCCAAAACATATGGACAAATTTTCTCACCGCTACCGCAAAAAAAATTACATCAAAACAGCTTTATAGAGAGACAAAATCTACGAAAAGATTTGTAGGAGCTCTTTCAAACACATTTTGCGTGGCACTAAGATGTAAGTGAAGCCATGTAAACGTGAAAAGAGCTACGTTTATGTCGCTGTTTCAATGCACATGTACGGGAGCTCGTAGACATGTATGTATAATGTTCACACGCCGTGTCCATCAAGTACAGGTACAGATAAAGCACAGGCAACGTGGTTGTAGTTCGGTTGCAGGGTTGCCACTGTTGGATTTTTCAGCCCCGATCTAGGTAAAACGAACGACTGAAATATGTATATAGTTATCTATGCATGGTGTATATAGTGAATGAATACACTATACTACATACATGTATAATAATTTACATATATAAACTGCAAACTATACTATAACCTAGGTTTAAGAACCAAGCAGTGGAAAAGCTGGAACTTCCGAGATAGTAACACCTTGCTTCAGAGCTACACGCATTCAACCGTTGTCTCTACTTGACTGCAAAACATATAAGCACTATATTTAGCTCTAAGCTGGACTGTGAGGAAAAATTTACTGAAACTAATATTAATTAATATTAAACTGTTGACTATCAATAAAGATGAATATACAAGCGTTTTTGGTAGTTACGCCGCAATAATTACGGCAGATGTTTATAAATTTGTAGAGTCGTAAAAATATAAACTCAGTCACAGTTCGTCAGACGTTTAGTTCCGCACCCTCCAGCCCGGTTGAACATAGTTTCTATTGCATAAGAATCTGACTGCTCTGTCGCTAGCAAGCCTTCTGTTAACATGTTCATGGATTAGGATGTCTTTCAGCATAGTATTTTATCATGTTAATTGTAAACTAATATTAAATCATTATTATTATTCATTTTTCCCCAACACGTTGAGCGCGATTGCCTAGCAAGCGCAAATCTTCACTTCGTACAGTCATTATCACTAGAAGGCACAGTAAAATTTATAGAACCTAATCTAAGTGGCCCACCGTTGGGATCACTCCGCCACAGCGCCTATCGCTGTATCGAGGGGTTTTAGAAAAAAATTAGGTCTTGCAATGCGTGCAATATAAATTCACACGAACCTACTTCTAGGAATACTAACCGTACTCTATCAATTGACGCGAATATATTTTGACCGCTCTAGCTAGTCCCATTGACGAGTGGTACCGAGATGGGTTGATTTTTTTTTTGTTAGATACGACTGTGTTCGTACTGGTGGCTTGGACACTGGCTAGGATTTCGTGTTTCGACCGCTCACCTCTCCCACTTGTCGCTCTCTACGCAGTGTTGAGCAAGTGACGGGTAGGCATTCAAACACACGCGATTCACTTTCAATGTTGTCTTCCATTTCGGCAGCTAGGCTAGGAGGAGACTGAGTCACCCTCCCTTCATCATGTAGGAAGGGTAGGGAGAAGGTATAGGTAGCAATAACTGGGAAGAATAAGGTTTTCCACAAAAAAGTCAGGTCTGTATGTAATGAAGGTATAACCTTCACTCATTGCATGATTCATTGGGATGTGCTAGGAACGACAAAAAATTAACGAAGAATTGTGTGCAGTGTGGCAAGATTCAGTTAATATAATTAATTACATCAAAACTCGTGCTCCTAATACTCTGCTATTAACAAATTTATGCAAAGAAATGGGTTCAAATTTGGAATCCCAGCTGCTTCAGACTGACATTCGAAGGATTTTAAGAGGTCGGGCTTTAAGAATGCTGATCGCTTTAAAAAAATAAAGTCATGTTATTTTTACCAGGTAACGACTCATGTTTGGTGAAACATTTCCAAAACGAAAATTGACTTTCCAAATTTTGTTATTTATCAGATATTCTTGACAAGCTGAATGACTTCAATATATTATAACAAGGCAAAACTACAAATGTTCTTACATTAACTTAGAACATTCAAGCTTTCCTGACGAAAGGTAATGTATGATTGATGAATGTAGAACACAACTCATTTGAGTTGTTTCCATGTCTGGAAGAGTTCATCACAGAAAACTAACTAAATTTTGAAATAATCAAACCAATTATAATTAAGAATTTGGTAAGCTTAGGGGATAATTTTAAATGATATTTTCTTCAAGAATCAGACATGAGCCGATTTGATTGGATCCAAAATTCATTTGATACTGAGGTCGAAAAAGTGTCAGCTCTCACTAAAGGCACAGGAAGAATTTGCAAAACTTTCTTGATTCTTCTCTAAAAACTAGGTTTGATAAAATAAGTCTAAATTCGTTTTGGGTTGGCATCAAATTTGAATATCCAAACTTATCACGACTTGTATTGGATACTCTTCTACCTGTCAAGGGCTGTGCATAAAATGCAGGTGCATCAATCCCATTAATTAAATATAAGTGACATTATTTAATGCCACTAATAGTATCTATAGATTTCTTGGGTTTACTGCATATAATACACACATTTTAAATGTTTTTGTACAGTATACCCGATCTCTTTATAAAAATTAAATTTTTCTCTTATATACATATATATATATATATATATATATATATATATATATATATATATATATATATATATATATATATATATATATATATATATATATATATATATACAGGGTGTCCCACAAAAAAGAGCCCCGAAATTTTAATTTATATAACTTTAAATCTATTGCATATAATTCGGTTCAGTAAAAATATTTTTTTGAATACAGCTTTTGTCTATCAATGTTAGAAATTTCATTTAATTATCTCTCATGGTATTTGTACAGTCGCAATTTCACACTGCCTACGGAAAAGCCTTTTTGCGCAGGGGTAAAAGAGCTTAAAATTAGATTTCAGATAACATTTATTTTATTAAAACAAATATGATTTAATTTTTTTAATTCATTTATAGTAAAATGATTCGATGATAAAAAATAAATATATGGAATTATTTCTCTAAGGCCCATTTCCTTCCACGTGTCTTCCATTCCTATCAAAGCATAATTGAGCTCTCGATCTCATTGCTCTCATGGCTCTCTTGATTATTTTTGGATTATTTTTGAGCAAATTTACTTCATGCTTTATTTTTTCACGCAACTGGTTTATGTTTTTCGGAGGCCTGCAGTAGACTTTATTCTTCAAATATCCCCATAGAAAATAGTCGCAGGGAGTTAAGTCCGGGGATCTGGGTGGCCATTCAATATCATGACTCAATGCTACAATGCGGGTGCCAAAAAGCTCTCTTAACCGTTCTTAACTTTAAAGCTATTGTGTGTAATTCGGTTCTGTAAAAAATATTTTGTTAATAAACTTACATGTATCAGTGCTACAACTGTCATGACAGACTGTAACTATGAAAATGGGAGCATTAATGTTAACTGTCCTTTGCTTAGTGATATCAAATAACCACCTTGAAAGAACCCTTCATCATGCAGCTAACAACGGAGCAACGAGTGTTTGTCGTAACAACCTACGTTCGAACTAGAAGTATTAAACAAGTACAACATTTATTTGCAGAATACTTTCCAGAGAGACGTTCGCCATGCAAGTCTGTAATTCAGAATAATGTCGGGAAATACCAAACAAAAGGTACTTGCTTGAATCTTAACAAAGGCTGTTCCGGTAGAAGAAATGCTGTGAGAACTGAAGAAAACACTGAAATGGTTCGGACGATAATTCAAGAAAACGAAACCGTATCATGCAGAAAAAATAACTCGCAGTTGTCAAAATCATCATTTAACCGGACTGTTAAAAGAGATTTAAAATGGTATCCATACAAGATGCATTTAAAACACCAACTCACTGACAATAATTATGTTCGTCGTGAAAATTTCGTTAGATGGTTTCTTCGCAAACCTGATCGATTTATTGATAACATTATTGTTGGCGATGAGGCAGCTTTTTTCATGAATGGCGAAGTTAATAATCATAATGTCAGGAAATATGCGCCACAAAACAACCCACCGGAATGGAACTTTGAAAAAAGTATTTGTCAGGTTAAACTGAGTCTTTGGATTGGCTTATGCGGAAATGGCTCTCTCGTTGCCCATTGTTTTATGATAATAACCTCACTGGTGTTGCTTATCTAGATTTGATCAACGAAGCAATAGTCCCTAAACTCCGCCACATTTACGCAAATCGATTTAACAGGCTTTGGTGGTTTCAGGATGGTGCTCCTGCACATCGTTTACTCGTTGTCAAAGAACGGTTAAGAGAGCTTTTTAGCACCCGCATTGTAGCATTGAGTCATGATATTGAATGGCCACCCAGATCCCCGGATTTAACTCCTTGCGACTATTTTCTATGGGGATATTTGAAGAATAAAGTCTACTGCAGGCTTCCGGAAAACATAAACCAGTTGCGTGAAAAAATAAAGCATGAAGTAAATTTGCTCAAAAATAATCCAGAAATAATCAAGAGAGCC
>VCRD01004097.1:0-31752 GCA_006783055.1 Trinorchestia longiramus
CACGTGAGTACCAGGCAGTGCGAGGAGAGAGGGGAGGACACGTGAGTACCAGGCAGTGTGGGGAGAGAGGGTGTAATAAGCAGTATGAGGTGATAATAGAGGATAAGAGATAAAAAGGCATAAACACTGTATGAAGGAACCTATAAGAAACTACAATACAATTCTTCATGATAATCATGGAGAAAAAGAAGATACCATTGAAAGTTTCGAGGAATAGTAGAACAGCAGGCCGCAGAAATCCTACAAATAGAATTAGTAAGGTAGAGTATTATTAGGACTGTATTATAAGTAGGCATACCACGCCATAAAAATAGTAGTAGATATTATCCTGTAAAACTTTAGGTTACAATTAGGTTATTAGTTGTCTTAAGTCATACTGGAAATTTTATTCGAACTGTAAAGATCAGCTTTTCCATGGTAATTCGAAGGATGTTGAGGATGTTAGTGTGTTTATTACCCGTGAAACTCACGTTAGAAATAATCTATTATGCATCAATATATGTAGCTTATGAAACGAAGGTGTTATCAGAAAATATTCTAATTAGAATCGTTTCATTTTTCTACTCTATATATGCATGCAAAATTTTAAAATCAGAAACACATTTCCATCTTCAGTTCATTAAGACTAAAAGTGAATTATCTACCCAGAATGAATAAGCGGAGAGATCAGTATACCCCTTCTAAACTATGCTATTAAATAGAACATTTTCACCTTCATTTTTTGTTAGCCTTCGTACATTTTAAATTGTTTGTACTCACATAATATAGGGATCCACGTCAACTGAGTCCGATGAGTAGAGCAGGTCAAAAAGAGAACATTTTAAGCATCCAAGGGGATCCTTGAAGTCTTTCCAGAGTCTGTTCAGAGTCTCTGCAAAGACAATGTGGTTCAGCTTGTTTTTTGTTTTCTTGTTCCGGATGTCTTTTCCCTCGTACAAAGAACGGAGTAGAACTGCCGAATCCTTCAAATCTACGTTAAAGACATCATTTTCCATGAGTGATTTTTCAACATACCGGCGCTTTCTATTACGCTGTTTCATCCTGGTGCTTCCCGCTTGTCCGGCCGGTCCGCTTGCACCCTTAGCCGAGTCCTCTCCAGGCTGCCCAGGGCTTCCTTGAGGCCCAGCAGCCCCCGTCATCCCTTTGGGCCCCACCACCCCCATATTTCCCGGTGGACCTTTCACGCCTTTCATCCCTTTTTCCCCTGCATCCCCAGGATCTCCAATCACAGAATCGCCATCAATTCCTTGGTCTCCTGGCATTCCATCACCACCTTTGATTCCAGCATCCCCGCTTGGTCCTGGTGGTCCTTTAAAACCAGGGTTTCCATTATTAATCGCCGAAGTAAAATATATTTGATATGCCAATAGCCCAAGTAAACTGTATGCCCCAAATGCCCAAGCAGCCAAAATTTTAATAAGGTATATATGCTTGTAGTCTGATTCTTCATCTTCCGGAATAATGATGTACGATTCATCGTCGTAACCATCTGATTTATATCCCCCATGACTTTGGTAGCCATTACTTCCACCGTAAGAACCATATCCATTATACCCATTTCTCTTTACACCTTCAATCACCTTTGATTCTGATGCTCTTCTTGTTCTTTTCTTCATTTCGTTATTTTCAATTGGCAAGTTTATTCTCAAAAATTCAATCACCTCTGAAACCTTAGATTTGCAGGATTCAAAGTTTTCCTGAGCAGTTTCGTTCAATAGATCACAAATGTAATGAACACCAGATAGAAATAGAGGTGTCCTATCATTGGTCCTGGAGAGAATAGACTGCATAGGGAATATTCTTGATGTTAAATAGTCTGCCAAATCAGGATCGATTAAACGAACGAATTCTTCAATGTTAATTTTGTGTTTTTGACTTTTTAGGACTTTATTGTCACAGTAGCGACCCTTTCCCCGTACGTCCCAAAGAAAATTAATTATGTTCTTGAATCCATGTTCCATGTTTGAGTTTTGCCCTGGAGGAAAATAGTGCTGCCAGAAAAAATTTTCTACTGCTTTTGAAATTAACTGATAAAAGTAAGCTTCCGAAGAAGAAGTACAAGAATTTATCAGTCCAAATCGCTCTAATCCTTGACTTAATCTTAGCAGACTCTGGATGAGCAACTCTCGGTGAGTGTCGGTTGAAGAAATTTGTTGGTGAGATAGTAGAAGTTTCTGAAATAAGCTTTTAATCATTTGTTCGACCTGGTTCGATACATCGTTTTCATCAATCCCATTGAATATATTAGAAGGAAGACGCACATCAAAGAAACTGGAGAATGAATGATTTCTGTATTTTTGGTATGGATCATAGTTAAAAGTTTCATTCATGTATGCAATTTTAGAACCACGGAACAAGGGTTTCAGTACTTTGTTTTTATGTTTCAGCGCGAGGAAATCTGAATCGAGGGTATACTGAGAAAAGTAAGTGTCATTCTGAGCATTTTGTGACGTGTAAAAATGTTGGTAGCAGCACGACCGGGCAATTGTGATTCCGAGGACGCAGCTGAGAAATGCCTTTGCCTTCATTTCCTGCAACAGAAAAGAAATCAATTCTCAACTGAGTTATCAAATCACTTACACAATAAAAACTCTACCACAAACTTTTACATTTCTTCATCAATAGCCACTCATGTAATCTTGTCAGAAACTGTGAGAACCACTTCAAACCTAAACTATGTGTACTGAACTATTCCATTATACCATAATACACAGTTTGTTGCTTGCTGATTACTTGCTTGGTCCGTCTCTCTGTCACGCACTTAAGGAGTTAGATAAGAGAAAATTCGGTATGGTATACATTCATTGTAAGCATTGTATTGTGGATACCAAAGGCACATCCTTCAATGTGAAAACTCCTTCACAAAACCCGTGTCCACATTGAAGGATGTGCATTGTATTGTGGATACCAAAGGCACATCCTTCACATTGAAGGATGTGTATTGTGGATACCAAAGGCATATCCTTCAATGTGAAAACTCCTTCACAAAACCCGTGTCCACAAGCAAATCAAACAAAAAATCAGTAAAAGACAAGTGAAATTTCACGTGTGGGTCTACTAGCATAGAATATAGTTTATTGTTAGAGTGTGTAACCATACAATATAGGATGGCGTTTACTAGCAGGTTAATTTAATCCTTAGGTATAGTGTTTAATTTAAAAACAATAAAGCTTAAATGAGAGTTAATTAATGCTCAATCATTGATGAGCTTTACTGAACTTTATTTTCAAGGACCTACTTATCCTGTAAAGCTTTTAATTTCAGTGTTATTATTCACATCAACGTATCATTTCCTGTAAAGCTTTCAATCTCAGTGTTGTAATTAACATCACCATCATTTCCTGTAAAGCTTTCAATCTCAGTGTTGTAATTAACATCACCATCATTTCCTGTAAAGCTTTCAATCTCAGTGTTGTAATTAACATCACCATCATTTCCTGTAAAGCTTTCAATCTCAGTGTTGTAATTAACATCAACATCATTTCCTTTAAAACTTTTATAATCTCAGTGTTGTAATTAACATCAACATATTTTCAGTGTTGGACACGCAACTGGAAAATAATTGTGGCGCAACCCCAAGTCACCGAAAATAGGTGCAATTTCAACCGTAATTCGCAACCGCAACTATTTAATAACAAAGCTACTTAAAAAATACCGAGCATGTACAGCTCACACACAAGCACTAATGAATAATCCTCAATAAAAGAAGTAATTTTAGCTCAAAGAGTGGCTGCGATAAATCACATGATTTCAAATCGTATTACAGCTTAATGAACTTAGATCCTATTTTTGATCTCGTCGTCAATCATTTATGCCAATATTTTACTTTTTAGTAGAGCAGTATTGTTAATTACTTCATTGAGAAACATTAAAACTCTGTACTTAGTTATTCAAGTTCATTTAAATGGCCTGGTTTAACATTGATTCCCTTTCAGAAGTGCAAACATTTTCAAAGTGGCTGTCTGAAAGACGAGTCCGTTTAGGTCTGAACATTTCTTTACCTAATGAAAAAAGCTTTTCAATTGCAACACATGAGGAAATGGAACTACTGATCTTTATGAAGTACGAAATAAAGTTGCTGTTGGGAAACATAGGTGAATGAATAGCTGGATGTTTGGACCGATTAATGACAGGTTCTTTCAACCATTCCTTTATTTTATTTGAAATATTTTTTTTTGTGTGCTTATCATTTTTGGATAGAGAGCAGAAGAAATCCTCATCTCAGTTTCCGCGCTGCTGCTCTCGGAAGAGACATGGTAGCGATACTCTTGATTTCTCAGGCAATTTTTTCAATTTATGTTTGACTCGCTTCAACAGGTTCATTTGTGTCATTATTTATTTTATTTACTATTTTTAAAAATATTTTTTCAATTTACACTTTTTAAAGTTGTGGTTGCAACTTGAGGTGTAACTTACTCGAAATAGTTGAGACGCAACCGCAACTACCATTAAAAAAGTGGCGATCGAAATTACGACTGCAATTAATTGCAGCACAATCGCCTAACACTACATATCGTATCACGACTATAAACCCACGAAAACTGAAAACCTACTATCAAGGTACGCAGTTCAGTGGCAAATACTAGCGAAGAATTTCGTTACATCGAATCTACGTCACACTTGTCAGACGTCCCTTTTTCTTAAATGATCTCTAGAATAATGAATCGTCATCAGGTCTCTCTGTCAAGAAATGATCCAAAACGGCAGGTACGTTTAACCCAGTCTATGTCAAAATAGCTCTATTGCAGAATGTACAGCCAATGGAAAATTAAAAATTAGTAAGCAGCATTAATTGCGTTCATAAACCTGAAAATAGTAATAATGGCCATCAATAGCAGGTAAGAATAAATATAATGCAACCAGTAAATCCTATTCTAATTGAGCGCTTCTGTTATTTTCCGGCTATTAAGAACCGAATTGACTTTGTCTCTGCATATACTGATCTTTTTCCATTTAGTGATATGCCTCAATTTTCAGTGGTCATATGCTGACAAGCCCTAATTTTTAGTGTTCATATGTTGGTAAGCATCCGAGTCACCAGCGTATTTAATGCCAATTTTCCCCACAAAGTTCTTTAAAACTAGTTGTTATCAACAGGAATAGCCTCTTGCTCACGAGCTGGCAAGATTTTCAGAATCAGAATCACCTGCACGAAATTATCAAAGTCTCTTCTGCTCTCCACTGTCTTGAGACAATATGACCGTTGATTGCGGTCACTTTTGCTCATAGAGAATGAAGGTTTGTCCAGGAACGACCAAGGTTAATTCCTGCTAATAGGTACCATGGGTGTTTTTATTGCTCCAGACAGCTTTGTCAAGAAGCGAAAATTTCTTTGTGTGCTACTGAATTAATCGTATATTATAACATTTTTAGAGGAGAAAAGCGAAAAGGTATACGGCAACTGTTGGTATTCTTAATTTTGCATCCAGATACTATTTGTGGTAATTGTCTCGTGCAGTTAGAAATACAATTCACAAGAGAATCAGAGGGAACAAGAAAGAATTGTAAAGCCTTGGGAATGTTCATATGCATAAAAAATTAACCTCGTTTTATCCGATCAGAAAAATAGCATCGCTTTATCATTCACATTTCTTTACTGAACTTGTATAAAATACTTTAAAAATAACCACCTCTGACCACGTAATTATTATCAAAATAGTTCCAATAGGAACTTGAGTTTTTCAGAATGCAGGATCTCATCACACCATTTATTTTAACTGAAAAACTGGAACAAAAAATAGAACACACCTTTAAAAAGTCAAAAATTAATCACAGATGTGTCAGCTTTACTGACCTGAGAAATTTACAAAACAGTTGAGCAATATTAGCAAAACCGAATCAATGGAAATGTAGAAAAGGGTATGAACTAGGTAATGCTAACGCTGACTCCAACAATGCTATCGCACAACCTTCTCCGACTGCGGTCTTCAGGCTTCTATTCATCGGTCAGCTTTTGTGGAGATCATTGAAGGCTTTTTTGTGTAGAGTGTTGAGCTGGCGTGATCTGATGTCCGGCCATCGTACCAGCATAGCCAACAAGTCTGCGGGGCAAAATACAGTCGATATTATTCATATTCTGATCAAGCGAGTAAGAATAGGGATTTGAAAATCCTATGAAATTGCAAAAAAGAAGAGACCAACTATGTGAGAAAGAATACCGTACTTCAGAAAATGTCAGCAGTTATGCTCATGCTCGAAAATCTTTTTTCAAAAACTCTCTTCTGAATAATAGTTCGAGCATGAATACGAATAATCGAAGCTTTGAATTCGAGCACTTCTGCATGACATCAAATCTGAATCTGTAGGTACGCTTATGGGACCATGAGTTACGAATTTGAATCATATGTTTAAGAAGGTCTGCACTATCTGCATGACTTTGTTAGGATCTAAAAGTAAAAATACCTGGCATACATGAATTACAAAGAAAATGATAATTTAACTAGAATTAAAAGCTTTAGCGATAAAAGTTAAAAATATATTTGAACGTTCCACCTGCCAGCTGACGAAAACTAAAACACCATGTACACCATCCAGCCAAAAAAAATCATTTTGTGTGATATTTTATTAACAAGGTATTGAACCTGTTGTGATCGAATTACAGCTTCCTTTAAGATAAGTGTTGAATCTACAAGTTTTAATCTTTCCTTCAGTAGTATTACTTGTGGCCATATGCAGCAGACGGAGACCCCCAAACCGTTAAATCATGAGTGCAGGAGCGATGAGGCGAGCTGGCCTCTCTCATTTCATCCCATGAATTTTTAACACGTTTCAACTCTGAAAACTGCGCTGGAAACTGAAATGATCCCTTGTGCTCACCATCACTTGTATAGGGTGGATCAAAAGTAACTGTACCATTTTGAGCATTCATTACACGACAATTAATACAGCTATAAAAATTGATTACATATAAAATGTTAGAGAAAACCTTGAAGAAAACCTTCATTCTGTATCATTGATACAGATATGAAGCATATTTTGCCATCAAAATTTACAAAATTATCAAATCTCAAAAATGCCGAAATACAGCAAGGACTAACGAGCAAAGATCATAAAAAATTATTTCCCTCGCAATGGACCGTTAGTTGCAGCACAGAGGGACTTCGCGAGAACGTTTAATCAACAAAGGCTTTCCAAACATTACAATATTCCAATGATTTCAAGATTCAGATATTTCGGCTCAACAACAGACAAACAACGCTCTGGCAGACCGAGATCAATACGAAATGCATGTGTGATTCAACGTGTTTCATTGAGTATTGCAGCAGATTTAAAAACGTCGACTAGACAACGTCCCAGTCAACTAGGAATTTTCCGGAAATCATTGCAGCGCACCCTAGCAAAAGATTTAAAACTGCTTCCATACAAAATTCAAGTAACACAATTATTAAAGTTTTCAGAATCCCAACAAAGAAAGAACTTTGCATGGACATTTCTATGCCCTACGAATGATCAGACTTTTGCATCACACCTAATCATGTCTGATGAGGCTCATTTCCATATCAGTGAGCGTGTTAGTAAACAAAACTGCCGATTCTGGTGTGATGAAAACCCTAAGATATTCCAAGAGCAACCACTTTATGCACAGAAGGTTACTGTCTGGTGTGGCATAACGAGTGCAAAAATCATAGGTCCATACTTCTTCGAAGATGTTGATGATGCAACCGTGACAGTGAAAGGAGACAACTACAGACAAATGATACAGGAATATCCATTGCTACAAGTGAAAGATTTGGACATGCAGATTTTGTGGTTCTAACAAGATGGGGCGACACCACACACAGCAAGAGAAACCATGATAATACAAAGAGCTGCCTTTCCTGGTCGTTTAATTTCACTTTTGGGTTACGTTCCATGGCCACCACGGTCTGCTGATTTAACCCTTCAGATTTCTTTCTATGGAAATACCTAAAAAAATGTTTACATCAATATGCCTAATACTCTCCATGAGTTAATAACTCCAGATATTTTGGAAAAAGTAATGGAAATTACTGTACATAGGATACGCTTGTGTTTAAATACTAATGGAGTACATTAGAAGGATATCATACTTAAATAATAAAATTTCAACGTTTTCTCTTTCATTCCATTGGTAGCTTTTTTACAATTGTATTAGTTGTCGTGTAATGAATGTTCAAATGGTGAAGTGACTTTTGCGCCACCCTGTTCGTAGACGATGGCAGTCCGATGGATCGAAGCCTTATCGGTTTGAAACGTTTACTCGCCATCAGGAAAATGAAACTTCATTGAGGGGTGAATATTTTGTTATTCAGGATCAACAAACAGTCGCAGGATTGATCTCATAGCTGCAGAGACTCCCAGATATTTGCCATTTCAAGTCAACTAACTCCAAATCATCACACTGCCTCCAGATGTCAGCGAAGAGGATGATGCATGATAGATCCATCGCTTAGTGAGGTTTCTATCCCAGTTTGATATGGTGAATTAGGGTAAATTTCTATGTATCAGAGGTCCGATTTTACCCAAAAAGATACACAGCTGCGCTATTCTAGCAACGGGAAGGCTGCTATAACATAGAGATCGGCTCTCGAATAAACAGTTGTACCCGCAAGAATGATCTATTTAGATTTCTAAATCGAAATTAAAATTTCATTAGATGCAAAAATTCATAGTGATTCAACCAGTACAGCACTACCCAAGCAGTAAAAGGAGAAAATAAGGCAACTATTTCTCAGTAAAAAGGAGCGGAGACAAAAACCATAGACAAAAAAATCTCTCTTGAATGCAAACCAAATCTGGTTCACAAGTTATGGTCAGATTTTCGCTCCAATTAAAACGAGTCAAGTCCAATAATTTTTTCGACTAGAACTCAACGGAATCTTTCCCCTCCAACAATTCCTCTTTTTTCCAATATTATTGTGCACTGAAGATTACAAAAATGTGCACTCTAATTTTACCTCTTGGCTTCGGGTTACGTTGCGGTTGATTGCGTTGTGACGAGTATGACTGCTTAGTTGAGTTTTTAAAACCCTCGCTCTGAGTCAGAAACTAGTTTTTCCATTTAAATTTTATTAATACATTCATCAAATAGTAATACATAGAACGTCTTCTCAGATAATACGTTTTCAATGTTAGAAAAAAATCATCGCTGTTCGAAAACTAAATTATAAGGCCGTTTAGGTATTTGTTACTCGTTCATAGATACTTTGCCCATAGGCTATAGATCACAAAACGTAGCACATCCCAATGTAGGTCGACGATAAGGCTGTTGTCCACAACGCCTAACAATTTGAAAAAGCGGTTCTGTAAAGAGTTTTTCTGAGCTGATGCTGAAAGGCAGGTGATGAGCTGTTTAGCCGCACATCCTGAAGTTTATTCTATGTACAGACGAAGAAATACTCGTATGAGAAGTAAATGAGACACTGAAGTACAATTACTACTCCATTATCCTGATGCTAAACTACGTTGAAAAATGTTTTCATGAATATTATGAACGTAAGATGTTAGAAGCAAATCGAAAAATCTCTTGCCAATAAAAGCAGGAAATTTCGCATGGCGCGCAGACTTCGACAGATACAGAGCTCTCGTGGCTGCAACTGCGCTGGACGTTGATCACTGCTTCTAAAGAAGACACGCATGAACTAGAAGAAAATTAGGTACACAGAAACTAGAACAGAATTAGGCACACAGGAACTAGAAGAAAATTAGGTACACAGAAACTAGAACAGAATTAGGCACACAGGAACTAGAAGAGAATTGAGTAAACAGAAACTAGAAGAGAATTAGGCTCACAGGAACTAGAAGAGAATTAGGCACACAAGAACTAGAAAAGAATTGGGCACACAGGAACTAGAAGAGAATTGGGTAAACAGAAATTAGAAGAGAATTAGGCACGCTGGGAGCACGACCTAAGTAGGACATGGCAACGGTCAATCGAAACTGCAATCAAGAAAGCGTAATTCTTGACTTCAGTAAACTTTCATGTATTTTAGTCCAATCTTCGGCAGCTACGTAAACCAGTAAACGAGATGATTCATTGACTTGAGCAATGAGGGAACTACGCAATCTCTAGAATCTGTAAGGGTGAAAAAATAGAAATTCTGGATTTTGAGGAAAACAAAGAAAACTGTGCGCATTAGCCACTCCCATCATAGCCTTTGTTTTCTGGTCCGGGCTTTTAGAAAATCACACAGTCGAGAAATACAGCTGAGTGAGCCAATATACAAGCCTCACCTTTATTTATCTTTTAATTGAAATCGAGATGTGAAAATCAAATGAATTTTATACATTTGTCCATATTGATAGAAGACTCATTCATCACAATTAATTAAACGGCTACTTCTAAAACGAGGCAAAATAAAACAGTAGTGGTAAAACAATTAAGTAACTCACTATTGAATGTCCTTAAGATAGAATAAAACGAAAACAAAAGGAGCTAAATTATCATGGTGATACAATGAAGTTCTTTTACAGCAATAACATCTTATTCAAACTGACAATAATTTTAGAAATAATTATGTGCATTCGGATGCCTGGAAAAAAGTCTATGTACTACCAAAAATAATTCTGAAGCAATTAGGCGGATCTTGAAATGTAAGCACGGAGGTGCAAGCTCAAAAGTTACTCAGGCAGATAACTGGGCGATTACAGGCCGGGGAGTTACATAATAGAGCGCACCTGACCGTCATCATTTACACGCTGCATAAGCTTCAATAAACACCTAAAAAACAGAAAACAAGTGTATTTTACTCCTAGAAGCCCTCAATTTGTGTATGGAATTTCCAACTTGTTCCCGTTCTGAACTTCACGGTACAATTCACGTGATTGAGAATTACGTTGTGGTGATGTTCAAATACTCAATGTTTTCCTGTTATTAGATTTTATTTCTTACACGACCATGTTATCAGTAGATATGATACAGAATGTAAGTCCTGTATACATTGATGAAAAATCTTCACTGGTAAAACTGAAAAACGTATTTTATTTCATATATCCTTAATTTTATTACTTTTAAACCAACGAATATCAACGAGTACTATCTGGGCCATGTTATCGGTAAATAAGCTGCAAAATAGAAGTCCTGTGTATATAAATGAAAAGTATTTATTCAAAACACAATAATTTGTCGTAAATCTTTAATGCATTTATCTTTATAATAATTTAAATTAATCAAATCTAAATCGGTAAATTTCCACGGGAACTGGCTAGTGTTTAAATATCGTGTGACTAAACAGTTCCTGTGGAAATTCCACGACCAATTTAAAATTTTTCGAAAGATGAATGTATTAAAGACTTGCAACGAGTTATTGTGTTTTAAATTAATGTTTTTCATCAATATATACAGAACTTCCATTTCGTATTTTATGTGCCGATAACATGGCCCTGATAGTACCCGTTGAAATTACTCGGTTTAAATATGAACAAATTAAGGATCTATGAAATAAGATCCGTATTTTAGTTCTACCCGTGGTACAATCAAAATCTGAATATTCCTCATAAATGTACACAGAACTTCCATTCTGTATCGTATCTACCGATAACATGGTCGTGTTAGAGAAGAAAGCTAATAACGGAAAATATTGAGTTATTTTATATTGATCCGGCGTCCTTGGTATCCACAATACAATGCTTGTAATACATGCATACCCGTTCTGATTTCTGTTCCAAAATTTTCTTCAGTAATGGATAGGAAGTAATGGGACGGACACACACAGATACAGAGAGATGAAGATACATGGTCTATTATATATGTAGATGGTTAATTACTTTGTGGTGATAGTGTATTTCGTTATATATAAGTATTAGGTGACGGTGAATTTCGTTGTGGTGATAGTGTAGTTCGTTATCTTTAAATATTGGGAGATGGTTACTTACGATATGGCGATTATAATAATGGCGATATGTTTGTACTGAGATTTGTGTGTTTTCATTCGATGTCAGTGTCCTTCATTGCTTCTATTGATCGCAACTAAGCATAAAAAGTACAATTTGTAATAAAGTTGAACACCAAGAATCCATTCGTTGAATTTGATTCATTCTCTGTAAAAACACTCATCCCTCACAACCAACACTCATCCCTCACAACCAACACTCATCCCTCACAATCAACACTCATCCCTCACAACCAACACTCATCTCTCACAACCAACACTCATCCCTCACAATCAACACTCATCCCTCACAACCAACACTCATCTCCTCATAAAGAGCATGTTCGTAAGTTCATTAAAAAATAATTTGGAGCAAGGATGGAAGATTATTTCAAAATGGTGAGCATGAGAGTACTAATGTTGAAATAATGAAGTACATAATAAAGACTTGAATTATCGCATTGCTCTGCTCATCTTAACATTTAAATATTATTTCATAGTGAGCAAATTGTGAAAAGGATATGAATTTCAGAAATGGTCTATCTCACAGCAACCAGAGATTGACCCAAAACCTCTTAATTCCTTATTTTTTTAGGTTGTAAAAAAATGTTCTTACTTGGAAAAAACGATTCCGTTGAAAAATTATTACGATTATCAGGTATGCTGCTGGTATGTTGCTCGTACCTCTAAAACTCCTAATAAAAAGGTGCTCACCGTCACCGCTCGAGTTAGCTCTTCCTTCCATTAAAAATAATCCATGTCTAGTATCTATTCCGGTACTATTATATGAAAATAATGGGCTAAAATCATTTTATTAAATGCCTATTTTTGCCGCATAAGTATCCTTAATCCCATCCCTATAGTTCAGACTTAATATATCTGTCTATATATTCTTCTCAACTGAATTTTCTGTCCTCCTCATGTATACTTTAACATGCAGTTGTGGAATCACATTTGTTCGTAGAAAGAAGTTTGTTGAACAGATGTGTTGTTAGTACACTTAGAATATAAAATGGAAAATTTCTTTGCATTTTCTCTACTCCCAATTTCATGAACAAATTCCAGTTTAATTGATGTTAAACATTGCCCTGTACCACCATCCGATTATTTCTATGTGTATTTATAGACAGCTCTGTGCAAATAAGGTTTATGGACAGCTGTGTATACGTAAGTAAGGTTCCGAGAGGAAAAGAAATCTACAACAGCCTCTTAGTGGAACTTATGGCAGATCTGCACTTGCTGGGGATGCTGCAATCTTAGTCAGTTTTCCTCTTAAATATAAGTCTATACACAAACAAAAACTGGAATGAGATGCTTAATGTACTGTGAAAAAAATACAGTTTCAAAATGAAATTACGAGAACACTGGCCTCGAGACTTTAAGATTGTATCGTGAATCATCATCGCTTAAAACCCTCAATTTACGGATGAATGCAGCGATTTTTTATTCCTGGTCATAAAATAAACATCAGTATTCGATAAAAATCGACACGGAACTAAAAAATAGGCGTTACTGTTAAACAACCAACCCGTCGACTACAAAAATTTTGAAGTAATTTGTACGTCAAAACAGCACATGTGCTTATAACTGATGGGGCAAAAGTCACTTTACACTTTTAAATACTATTACAACACAACCTAATGAAAGCAAAAAAGCGGATTACATACCGAATTAAAGAGGAGATTTTGGAGTTTTATTTCGTATTTAGTATACCAATTAAAAATTTATATTGTTACTCGTGAACTTTTCACTATTATCAATAACCCCAAAATGGCAAAATTTAGCAAAGAACAGCGAGCAAGAATAGTGGAAAGTTAATTCACACATAACGGATCCTTAGTTACAGCGCAGAGGGAGTTCATGACAACATTTAACCAACGAACAAGTCCTTCCAGATACTGTATTATTGCAATGATTTCAAGATTCAGAGAATCCGGATCAACAGCTGGTAAAGAACGCTCTGGTAAATCGAGAACAGTACGAAATGCATATGCAATTCAGCGTGTTCCAAACAGTATTCAACAAGAGCCACGAACATCAACTAGGAAACGTTCCAGTGAACTAGGAATTTCTCGAAGATCACTACGTTGCATCCTGAGAAAAGACTTGCAACTGTACCCATATAAAATTCAACTAACCCATGAGATAAATTATGCAGACTATCAGAAAAGAAAAGACTTTGCTCGTGCATTTCTGGATCTGGCAAATGATGAGACCTTTACCTCACACCTAATCATGTCTGATGCGGCACATTTCCCCATCAGCGGATACATGAATAAGCAAAACTTTGTTTTATTTATCGTTTTTCTTTCGTTTGTCTTTTGAAACAAGTCATGAACAGTACTGGGAAAAAATGCGCATTTGTTTGAACAACAATGGACAACATATTTAGGATATCATATTCAAATAATAAAACTTTTGGTAAAAAATAATAAAACTCTATGATTTTCTCTTTCATTCAATATGTAACTCACTTTTTTGGCTTTATTTGGTTTTGTTTTAAAAGTATTTAAAAGTGTGAAGTGACTTTTACCCCACCCGTTACTATAATACATGCATATTCGACCATACACGCATATACACACGCATAGTCGACCACCAGCTTGGTCGACTGGTGAGCGAATCTGCTTGCGAGCGGAAAGACCTGGGTTCGAATCCCGCTGCCGACATGATTGACGCGGCTAGAAATACGGCATGGGACTTGGGTATACAACCGAATAATTATCGAAGTAATTATCCGACCCAAGAATGGGCCAGAAGGTTCGTTCCTATAGCCTAATTCTATTCTATTCTATTCCCTTCTGATTTCAGTTCAATAATTTTTCTTCAGTAATAGATAGGAAGTAATGGGACGGACACACACAGATACAGAGAGAGAGAGAGGTAGATGGAGATACATTGTTTATTACATATGTAGATGTAGAAGATATATGTCTAATTCATCGTCCAGGTCGTGGTGCCTGCAAGTTGTTTCTTAAATATCCACCACGTAAATGAACTTTAAAGCCGAAGCTTGAAGTGTAAGAGCATCAAAAACGATGTATTGTTAATTCTTGTTCAGCATAGTTTCTAGTCTATAACACGAAGCTCGATAGCGTTCAAAAAAGTTCCACACAATGACCAGAAAAATGTTAAAATGTTTCTTGACAAGTGCTGGCATTGGGTCCAATAACAGAACTGAAATTCTTTTTTAGTAGACTCGTAGATGAGGTTTCAGATTTAACGAAAGGATACCTTGCGGCAACTTACGATTCCAAAATTTTGTTAGCTTAAGCTATCGAACACGAATTAATATATTCATTTGTTCCTGTCAATCAATTGAATGATTTTGAGCAACTAGAAACTGCCTGTGCTTTTACATCAAGTTTTTCATGTAAAAGTGGTTCAATGAGATGCTGTTGAACTATCTTTTGAAGGAACCGTATCCTCTACTTAGGGAGAATGCATTTCGTCTTCACTACAGTCCCGTAGGAAATTAAATAAGTTTAAATCTAAATAGAGACAAAAAGGCATATGAAGTATTAAGTGGCTAATAACTATCCAGAACCTATATTGCTTACATATATTCGAAATTAAACCTTAAATACCTGGTCTCGATGACACTACCTAAACCTTCCCCATGATGTTGTGGGTGAGGGAGCTGGAAGGAGGTGTGGAGTAAAATGTTTTGCACTACGGAACCTGGTGGGAACTGGCGGGACGATGGCAGTCTCATTTCTTTACGACGAGAAAATGCTCTTCGATATGACAGAAAAAGACTGTCCATTACGACTGTGAAAAACCCTTCTTTATGACGAAAAAAGTTGTCCAATAAGACGGGAGGAAACCTTCCTTTATGACAAAAAGAAGCCCTCTGTAATGACAAAAATACGTCATCTTTTATGACACGAAAAGGTATTTCTTTATGACAAGAAGCTTTCCATTGTAACAGGGAGAAGCACTTCATTATGACAGGAAGAGACCTTTCATTTTGGCTGGAAGAGAGCCTTCATTTTGACAGGAAGAGACCCTTCATTATGACAGAAAGAAACCCTTCATTTTGACAGGAAACGGCCCTTCATTTTGACAGGAAACGGCCCTTCATTTTGACAGGATGTGGCGCTCCTGTATGACAAAAACAGGCCATCTAAGAAAGAACATTCGAACTTACTCGCAGTGCAAACTTTCTATTAACACACTATTATCTATATTATCTATTTCTATTAACACACTATTATCTATATTATCTATTTCTATTAACACACAAGCTTTCTAGTGACTGTATGTACAAAGGAAAGATTTGCACCGGCTAGGCAATCGCAGGAATCTTTATGTGTGCAAATCTTTACTTTGTACACATAGTCCCTAAAAAGCTTTGAAAAAATTACAGAACCTAACCTGAGTGACCCACTGGTGGGTCACTTCGCCGGAAATGTGTTAAGTGGCGAAGTTTCACATAAAAAGTAATTTACGTCCCTGTAATTAACAGCAGGTTATCAGGAAGAAAAATTCAAAAAAGTAGTTCAATTTTTGGTTTGTAGTTACTCCTCAAATCACTCAAATTACTTCCATAATAGCTTTATGTGGGTATTTACGCATTGGAAATCGACAAAAATGATTCATTGTGCACCAGGATATATTCTTACTTCCGAAATAATCTATCGGCTTTGAATTTATTTTATCATTTGATTCTTTCCAACCATCAATGTTTTGTTCAAGTCATAAACCCTTTGATGGACCAAAGTTTAATTTGCAGTCAAGGTACAATAAAAATTCTTTCTCATATGAATCAATCTTGACTGCAAAAGCGACCAAGTCAGACCTGCAAACTCCGCGTTAGATTTTCACATCGTGAGTCATGCGACTAGTTAACTTCCTTTGCTTGAACATCAACCATAATTTGAAAGCCTTTTTCCATATTTTGGTTCAGCGTTACAATTTTAGCCTGCGTTTCAATCCTTGGCCTACCTTCTTACTGGTCGTCCCTGTTCCTGCTCTCACCTGAAGATAATATTATTCTCAAACATTTAATTCTACTCCCAAACCGTTGCTTTTGGTCAAGTAGAACATCTATAAATTTTTTGTGCAGATTCAATTATTTTTTACGATTACAATTTCCTGAGACTACGTTGTGGAATCAAGTATATTATATTTGATATACATAAATATCATACATAATACAAAATATTCGTGTGGCCAAAAAAAATAATTCAAATGAGTTCACTAAAACTGTTCTAAAAAAATAACACCCGAAGAAGATACATCATTTTCAACGCTAGATTCCCAAGGCTTATCAGAACAGGTTTTGGCTTGATTATTATCAAATATAATGAAGCGTAACCACATTTATGTCAACTTTTTGTCAAATATCAACCTAGTCTTTACCAAACACTTTTATCTACTCTGGCCTTGTGAGGTTTCATCAAGTCCGAATTTTTAGGCAGTTTAGGGTCACTGACCCTACATTTATTTTCTGAATATGGTATAATTAAATAATGATGAATAACTCATATCCTATGAAAATGTATAGCAAGGCATTTTTTATTTGCAAGGGCACTCACTTTATTGAAATTTTCAAAAATAATCCTCACGTATAGCAAGGCAAATAAGGCAAATAACAAAACGAGTAATACCTAGACTTGAGTCCATCACAGAAAGAAAGTTATGGGTATGTTTCATAAAAAGCTTTGGAAGTAAGAGATTAAATTGGCTTCCATGGGAAGAGGAAAAAATGAAACAAATGGTTTTTGTGCCCGAACAAGAATTTAATTTCAAATAGAAACTTCGTTTTTTGTTATTGGTGAAATCAAAGAGGCAGCTGCTCTCAAGGTCTTATCATGATCAACATCTAGCCTGTAAATTCTATCCAATTATCAGGTTTAAACAATTCAACGTCTGCATCACACGAAAGCACCCAGTCCACTCAAGCAAGTTTTGAGCTATACAATTTTCCAGGAGTTGAAAAAATAGATCAGAGTTCTGCAAAAAGTAGGTAAAATGGGACTGCCGTGAAGAGTTCATGCAGACCACCTAGCACTTAGTGCTTAAAATTACACGTGTAAGTTAAATTATGTTCGAGTGGGAAATGTTTATTAGGAATAAATATAATACCATTCACATGAGTTACACTTGGGGTTCTAAAACATCGATCTCTTTTTTTGATTCATATCTGAGATAAATATTGCAAAAAATTGGGGCGTGACGAATGATTAGGATACTAATTATAGCAAAAATAATCGTCCGACATCATCGTCTACTCCAGACTTAAAACTGTACTATTATCGCTTTAACTTAAGACTACTGATAATTCATCCCTACTTGTTGTAGAATGAATAAAAAATATTTCCAATTAAGTCCTAAAAAATATTTGAAGCAACCGTGCAGTAGGCAACTGTAAATTAATGTCTTTTCAAAGCCCTAATTCCGAACTATAATCCGAAGAAAGTTCAAACGTAGGAGTAAAAAAAGTTATTTATTTTACCGGGTAAGTCAGTTTTGATCGTAATATTCGAGAAAGACATATGTGAACTTTAGGTACCCATCGTTCAAATCTGTCTGATTGCCTTCATTCTGATTGTTTTGCATCAAAGCAGCAAAAAAATACAAATTTCATGCGTGCATAAATGAAGGCTGCCGGCTTCATATAAAAGTATGTTTCGACACTTGAAAATTACTATCAATTTTCATCTGCTGTATTACAACATTGTCCTCTCTCTACCAAAGAAAATACATACAGAATGCGGCACCATAACTTCCTTTTTTTTAAAGAAGTTCTTTTCAAAAGAGCTCACTGATCTGCTGGAACATGTCGGTTTCAAGTGATGGCGTACACCTTCACCATGAAGCAGGTCATGTCTACGCTTCTTCCCTTTACATTTAGATTTAGATACTCTAATAAAGGAGTGCATGTGTAATGTTTTTAACATGTATCTGCACTATGAAATTCATTATAAGGTAGTGTAATGATGTACAACACGAATGTCAGGGAAGTTTACGACCATGTCATCAGTAGTAGTTCACTTTAAAATAATCTCTAAAATTATGTTTCGCAATAATTAAGCCTTTTATTAGGTTGTTCGGAAAATAATGGCCGACTTTAGTCAAAGGCTTTTATCAATCAAATAAGTAACATTTGATGTCCAAATTAGTCGAAATATGAACCTTTAATAGCCATGCATCTCTCCCATCAAGGAGACCATTTATGCCACGTCGATGAAAATCTTGTGACTTAGAAGCTACGAAACCGATGAAAGCAGATTCGACCTCTTCTTTGGTTCTGTAAGTTTTGTTGCTTATAAAATTGTCCAAATGCTTGAAAAATGGTAATCCATGGGAGAAAGATCAGAATATGGTGGATGTGGTAAAGTTTCATGTCCCAACTTTGTGAGGTTCTGTGGAGTCATTCTTGCAGCATGAAGGCGTGCATTGTCATGGAGCAAAATTGAACCAAACCGGTTCACCAATGCAGGCCTCATTTTGTGTGAGTGAGTATGCATTGAAATGGGACCCATTTGTCGAGTTTTTTGACCATGCCAATTTGCTTCAGATGGTCCAACACAATTGAAATGCTGACACCAAGTCGCTGAAAAATTTCTTTTACACTTTGTCGTGGGGTTTGCTCGACAATTGTTGCTCTCAAACATTCATTCTGAAGAATGGGTGGCCGACCCTTACTGTCTTCATCTTTGAGGTTCTCATCTTCACCACGGAATTTTTGAGACCATCTTCATACTGTTCTTTATCTTGTTGGGCCTTCTCTCTATGCCTTATTGATATTTGCAGTAGTTTGAGCAGTATTGTTACCGAGCTTGAACTCATACAAGAAAAAGAATTGCAAGTCTTTTTTTTTCATGCTCAAAATTGTGGGCTCTATCACTTCTGAAATGAGTTGAAGATGAAATAAGTACAAAAATATTGTAGAGCACCTGTAAAGAACTTATTATGTTCATTGGTTACCTAAATTACAGAAAAAAACAATGGTAATCCCAATTTTAAAGCATACTGCTTGAAACAGTTATTATTTTCCGAACAACCTAATATAAACTGACGATGGACGATTATCTCTCTCTTGCTCCCTCTGGTAATTGAAAGCAACGTGCGAGAGAATATTTGCGAATTACTTTAGTCATTCTTTCCTATTATGGTTTAACAAACAGATGAACATGGTCAGTTCGCTTCCATGTTGAAATGCGTCAATAACTTGCCCGTTGACCTGACACGATTTACTATAAAAGGTCGGAGAGTGAGCTAATGATCACCATTAAGATTCAGTCAGTCATGCCTGCACAGCAGTTTGACTGCACAAAGATTAAATTTCTGACTCATAATGTTACGCTAGCTTCTTGGAACCACTGCGCGTACCTAGTTAATGTTTCGAAGATTCAAACTGCAACTACAGGTCTCCAAATTAAAAATTGAGACATATTCTTGCCCAAAAATATTTTTCCTTAACACACAAAGAAAGATTAATATATTTAATCTCCTAATATTTTTAAATGAGCAACATTTTTTCATTCCCGAAGTGTATGACTTTTTTCTTCTATTGTTCAGATAATATGAAATGCCTGGGGATCAAAACTTCATTTGACATTTCTTTCAGAATATTACGAAGATGAATTGTACATATATTCCAATAGCATTTCTAGTCTGAAGTATTTTCTGTTTAACTCGAGTTTTTTGAGCGGGAATAGGACAGTGAAAAATAATTTTTCCCTTGTGATTCATCTAAGAAATCTAAATAAACTGCCTGTACAATACTTGATGACCCTGAATAACTGCTCGTATTATAATCTCATTGATTAACACAGCTACAAGTTCTTTCAGCAAACTCGTTTTCATTAATTATGAAATAACTAAGAAAATTTTATTCTGATGCTCCATACCTGCTTATCTACAACATTGGCTGAAAATACGTTATATTTAAATTTTCTGTTCAGTTCATAGTCTTAATGTTGAAACTGGTGGCCAATGCTTGACTTTCACCTATCCAAATATAATTAGGAAACACGAGTTAGTTCTGCGCCCAACGTACAATTATTAAATAAGAGCTAATTTCGTAACCAACATTGGTTCTCATATGCTCTAATTACTCGGAACTAGTGACAATTGTAACCTATAAATTTGATAAAGAAAATTCAATTGATGAGGTAAAGCATCGAACGTACACAATATGGCACATTCTAAAAAAACATCTTTCTAAAATTGTATTTTCGTTTCTGGCGACAATTGTAATTGGATCAAAACTTCCATTGGCTTAGTTAATTTGATAACAAAAACTGCAATCACTTATTGTATTCTAATACAAAGTTTTGTCCATAGTGGCTATGATATAAATCTCGAATAAAGCATCCACAGGCATACAAATATATTGAGTTTTGCATTTGACTTCGTCTTGCAGTACGCTGAGTTCGAGTGAGTTGAATGAATCAGTAATGTCAGTATGATTGTCAAAAACATTGAGATGTAAGAATTGACAAACTAAGTATCAGTTTACGCCTTCAGAAAAATTAAGTCTTTTTCTTGCTTCTCAAATTTGAATAAATGAAGTGCAGAAGTTGGGTGTTACAAAAATATGAAGAATTTTCGTTGTGGATACGGTCATCGAGTATCAAGTGTTTACTGTGTTTCTTTTGCGTACAAACATCACTCGTTATGAATTTGTTGTCCATTTGTATGATACTGCATGACTTTACAGCCGTGTGATCCAAGTGAGAATGAATGCATTTTGATGGCCTAAATTTCTAAAAAAATTGAGAAACTCTGTAATTCTGAGAGTTTAATTCGTTACAAGTAGAATTCACTTATGATTTATTTGTACATCCAGGTAAAATTTCGTTTACTTCAGGAAGACTTCTCTGGTTGAAAATATGATTTGATCCCTGCCACACGAGCATGGACATTCTAAGTCCCTCCAAACCAGAGCATTTTTATATTAGATCAGAAGGGTAGTCACCATCATCATCACTCCAGCCAAAAAAATACTCTCATTATGAAAAATTCCCTGATCCTCGTGCATTTCATTTTTCATTTCGGAATTCCATCAGAGATCAGAGGTAAGTTTTCAGTGTTTCACAAGCAATCTTTGCCTCTATATTTTAAAGATATTAAACCGTGGTATTCTGCTCCTTCATATGAAAGGCTTCCAGCATCAAAATCATATCTATACTCTGGGTATACTCATATACTAATTTTATACTCTGGGTGACCAGGAAAGAAATAAAATGATATACCCTAATAATAAATCAGTGGAATGAGAAGTTTAAGAAACAAAAAGCTTGAACTGATTGCTGTTCCATTCATTTTTTCGACAGTTTTTGAGGTCCAATGTGAAAATTTTCATAAACTTTTTCCTTATACCAGGTACTTTTTAATATTTTGCTTTGAGTGTGATTTTAGATGATGTGTTACTTTCAAATGAAAGTTGACAAAAATGTAGCCGTAAAGTCTATAGTTCAAAATTTACTAAAATTCAGAGCTAAGAAAAAATAGTATAGTATATGATGAGAACTATAAGCAACTCAACTTATAATTTGTTATCTATTATTCGTAAATATATGAGATTTCAGTTGAGCGAGTGACAAAAATGATTCCTGTTTCGTGGTTAGCCCCTAAAACTTGTTCTTTTTTCAAGAAAGCTTGTTGTTTGTAGAAAATGAATTTGGATTAACTCTTTCCGTCTGCTATTAGATATATGTATGTTTTCCTTCTGATGCTTCAGAAATTAATTAGAAATTTGTATTAATTGCATCCAACTTGTTTGGCTTCCTGATTAAATGGTTGCTGGTACTACACAGAACCTGCGTGGCTTTAAAAGAGGAGAGGGTTTTTTAGGATGAAACAATTGCAGGATATTTACATAGATGGAAGTTATCGCGATAATTTATCACGATAATAATATCGGGTTAAGGTTTTTTCAATATTTTTCCTGTGTTATTGATTCATCGATATCGCTGATACTTTTGATTCCAAACTAGCTCCAAACTCAGCTTCAGTCTCTCTCATCAGCTGTACCAGATATCACGAGGTATTGCACAGTGTAGTAAATTAATAATAAATACTATTTCTATATTCCAATAATCAGGTCATATCACCTGTTGCTAACACACTGGACCACATTCAAGGGGAAAAGCAATGCTACATGGGCTGCCTGGTCTCCACTCCCATTGTAACCAAGAAGAAGCTGGTCAACTTGATGACCAGCAGCAACTTCCGATTCTGCGAGCCCCTGGTCAACATCCTCCTCACTGCCATGGAAGGGAGGTTCGCCTCCACCTTTGAGGATAAGGAGTGTCTTCTGGTCATTGCCTTCCACCTCAAGTTTTGCTTCAGGTGGATGGGAGCTTTTGAGAAATGTATGATCAAGAAGCTAAGATGTCAAACTCGTGATAGTACTCCGCAGCTCTAAAGTTGGATTAACAAATGTAAATTCAGCACAAAACGGCGCGTTTTTAAATTTCAATATAGTGCTCCTTGTCTACACAATGAAGTACCATGAAGCTTTTTCGCCCATCTTAGTACATGTCTTTGAAATAATAAGATGATGGGAAAATGTGAGCTTTCTATCTACAGTAGCTTAACTCTGACAACTAATATTTCATTCCTTTCACTTCGTAATTTGTTCAAAATCCCATCTCATACATCGACTTTTTCTGATTTGTTACTTTTGATATTATTGATACTATGCAGTTTACTCGAATATTTCATTATTTTTTACGTATTCAAATAAAAAAATTAGGCCTTAATTTTATTTTTCGGTTTCACGTCATAGTGTAATCATAAAATTCAAATGTCATTGTTAGAAATAGTTTTTGTTACAATATGGGAATGTGAAACCTCAAAACTTCGGTCTTTTACAGTTCTAATGATATCGATATATGGATCATTGATAATTTGTGACATGTTTTAGCTTTTCTCTGATGTGTAAGATCCAATTTTATTAAACGCAACGAAGTTTTCTGTTATCTGTAATAATAACTAAATTTCATGAATTATCAGTATCAACAGTAAGCGGACGGTCAGTATATTAAAAATTACAATTTAGAATTTCACTCCGACTCATATTTTCAAATTCAAGAGTTTAGCCTTACCTAGGACCTCCAATTATAACATTCTGCTGAATGTAAATTCTTCCTAAGTTAACGCTTTGTTGCGGTTTAAGATATATTTTGTAATTTTTAATTTCACTGGAAGCATAACGCAACAAGGAAATGTAAGCTACATTCGGATAGGCGGAGAACATGTTAAAAATATGGACAATCGCTCCAGGAAAAATCAATGGATGGGTTACAACAAGAGAGAATATTTTATGTTTTCTCTTTATGACAGATGCAATCATCCAAAAAAGCTACATCTGGCTCGCGAGCCATGCGTGCCCTGCCCCTGATTTAGTTCATTGGGAAGAATCCACTTGTTCTGAGCATGACTATGATCAAAATATAGTTTAGAGTTAGCAAATGACTTGTAAAATATTAAATCCATCTTACCAAATACATGGTAGGCTTAAATTTTGAAGTATAGAGACAATACTGGACCAAGTATTTAGAAAATTGCTTCATTGATACGTCTTCAGAGGGTTTCTCTGAGTAATCTATACTATAATAAGAGCCGCGTTCGTTCGTCCGTCCGTCTGTCCGTGTGTCACACTCTTCTAATCGATAGCTTTGTAGCAACAAGAATAAATCTTAAGAAATACAAGAAATCATTCTATTGCATAATTTTTCTGTGGCAATTCAATTGCCTTTCACTTCCAATATGGTATCCAGAATACACAATCGGTTTAATTTTACAAATAGAATTTTTTTTATCTTTTTCTGTTTAAATTCATCATGATGGTTTGATTTTTTAATTTATAATGCAAAAAATGTTTTAAATTAGTTTGACCAGTAACCTGGCTACCACTTAGTAAAAGACCAACGATTTTGGAAATTGAGTTATTGTTTTCGAAATTGTGATTTTCTTGAAAATAGTTTTAAAAAGGTACCTTACTTATGGGCCACCCTGTATAATAGACGCTCTTACAGATTTAGTTAAGAGGAAATTTCGTTAAGTATACATGAATTGTAAGCATTGTACTGTGGATACCAAAGGCACATCCATCAATGGGGAAACTCTTTCGTAAAGCTCACGTCCGCTGGCAAATTAAAATGAAAAATTTAGTAAAAGCCGTGATTTTTCAGCATACCTGAGCATCAAACAATTGACAATATATGCACACAAACGTACACTCGTTTACCTTCACCAAAAAAATGGTCTCAAAAGTAGCAGGGACAAAGCCATAGAAAAACTCAGTTCGTTGCTACATGCTGATAATTGAGGGAACTCTGATTTAAATAATTTAATGAATTCTTACTAAAAAATAAATAAATATATTATCTTTGTATTTTATAGAAGAAAAACTTACGCTTCTCGATCCGTTAAATTTTTTCTAGCGCTGACCAAGCAGTGGTTGTCCAACACTGGTTCAGGCATGGTTATTCAACACGTTCAGAAATGTTTATCCAACTGAACTTTGTTCCAAAAATGAATTGAGTCACCATAAGTATTGAATTCAAACAGTTTTTCTATGTCTAGGTTTGACCCTAAAAGAACAATTAACAGAAACCCAAACGGCAGCCGCAGGCTCACCACGGACGCTTGTAGCGCTGGCTATGCACCATATTATACAAGATACGGAAATATAACTTCCTTTTTTCTAAGCAAAACGCATTTAAAAAAGGAAGTTAAGTTGCTGCAGCTTATACAAGCCTTATTTTGCAGTGCACTTTTAATTATTTTGAGCTTTATATCACTTAAGCATTGGAAATGAAATTTGTAGGTGCAACCCAAAAAGCTTGCATTTTAAGATAAACGTTAGATTTAGGAACCTTCAATAAGAACTCCTTAGAAATCCGTTAACAACCAAAATCAGTATTATATACTCGTATGTTCGTATATTACGTCTTATGTTGCTGGTCCCACGAGGAAAAAATATTGTTTTAATTTAGCAGTTTTACGTTGTTGGTCAAGTCTTGACGATTCAAAAACCTGTCTTTTTTAATTCCAGTCCTATATATCAAAAATAGGCAAATATTGCACTGCTGAACAGTTTTTAATTAGTAATATTCCTAATTAGGAATAATTGGAAAACTGTACTTTAATTCAAAGAGTGATAAACTATGACCGTTACAATAACATCTACGTCAAAATTAATTTAAGACCAACTTAGAATGTCACAGTGATATTCAGTTCATTTATTAGTTTTCTTATTTTCCTTACCTGTATTTAATTTTTCATTGCAGTAATTTTTGATATGTATTTGCTATTTTTTTAATACATGCAGACTACATTCTTCTAACTCCAAAATATTTGCAATAACCAAGAGTTTCCCGTTTCTACCTTACATATACCACTGTTGTTAATGATGAAATTTTCATAGTTCATTTTAATCCACGCAATTTCAATAGTCCACAATATACAATAACGCTTAAATTGTTTCTGAATATCTAGCCTAGCTGTTATTGTTCTTTATTGGCGCCGTATTTTAGACTCAATCTGGAACTCAAATTTTCAGGATTTGTGTTACTGATGTGACCATGTTTTAAAAATATTTCGAAGAACTGACGAGCTACAGCTAATATTTATGAAATGCGAAAACGACGCATTGTTCTTATTGCAGCATTATTTGCTAGTTTTAATTGGGGCTGACTAGTTTCTGTGAATAAATGTGATGAGTTTCACATTCAAGTAATTTATTCTGCATTGTTAGAAAACTCTTAGCACTGAAAAGGGAGTATTTTTGACATAGTTTCGCACAAAACACCGGTAAAGTTACAATGATCACTTTATTCGTTTATCAAAATGTACCTATATCCAATAATTCATATGGTGTCCCTAAAAAAATGAACTTAGAACCGTGTTCTGAGAGCTCTGCAATACCGTACTTAGAAGAAAACTCAGCGTACCTTGAAAATATCGCCTGGAACTTCATCTTCCGGACCGTGAACGTCCGCATTGAGGAAAAAACAGAGAGTTTGGACGTAACTTTACACGCGGACTGAATTTAGGTCGTAACGGTCATTCTGGCAACTTAAGGAACCTCCTGACCTGGATGAGAAACTAGCATACCACTTCCGAAGCGTTGTCTGAAAGGTTAAGATTTTGAGCGTCTGAAAAAGCGGTGAGACCAGTTCCGAGGTTTAGATCAGCGAGCTGCAAGTAGATTTTTTTATTCCCCACTAGCTGTTGCTGCAGCTATGGGTAGTCATTGGAAGGAAGAAGCCGCAGCCTCTACCACAGAAGTGGTCTCACATGCTGGTGAGGCTGTGGTGCGAAGCGGTGTGGTGGAGACGATCCCTGCCTCTCATAGCAACTTATCTGAGCGACATGAACATCAGGCATCGCACAGACCATAGGAAGATCAAAGATTGTCATTGAAGTTGCAACGTGAGTAGTAAATGAGTGATAACAATATTGTTTATTCGTATTGTCCCGCGCCTTTTTGGTACATGCCTAGTATTATAGAATAATTTAAAAGTCTTTAAATTGTTATGATAATGAAATATTGTTAATCAAGAGCACATATTCGCAGACGTCCAGCATTGTTCGTATGCGAAAATAACTTTTGAGACAGATAAACATCAGAAAACTTCAAACATCAATGATAGTCTCACACTACAATTGATTTAAAAATGGTTGCCGGCAAAATTATTACAGCACTATTAGTTAAAACGCATCAACTAGAGAATTGCTCATTTTGTTTGCGTAGTTAATTTATATGTATATATTTATATATGACTACATATTTTTAGGTTCATGTAACTGCTCTGGCTTTTGCAGATGAAGCACTCACAAATCATTCTCATCCAATGCTTACTGGTGCTTTGCTCAATGGGACTGGCCATTGGTCGCCTGACTTCAAAAGACATCCCATTAACAGATTTTGAGTTTCTGAAAAATAATGTCCCAGATAAGTTGGAAAAATCCTTGCCATTCTCAAACGGAACCACAGAAATATACGTACATGGAACAGCAATAATGTTTGAGAAAGGATACACACCATGGAGAGCTGCAGCGCCACTCAACCCTCATAAGCTCACAAAACGCATAGGGAGGAAAAGTTACTTAAAAAACATTTATGGATCCATCAGTGAAAAATCATTAGTAATGAACGAACTCAGAAATACTGTTGGGAAATTATTGACTACGCCTTCAGAGCATCCGTTGCACAAGTTTCTTCTGCAAATAAGTGAGATGCTGCACCAAGTCGGATTTTTGGGCGAGTGTTCGGTGGCTAGCCCATTGCGCCTTCAAGACATGATTTTCAAAGTTATTAACTACGTTGCACTAGGAGCGTCGCTCGATGAAAAAAAAGGTGATGAACTAACGTTTAAAGAACATCCAATAAGACACATCGTTCATTTGTTTGCCGAAAAGTACAAAGCCGAGAAGTGCGTTCGACGATCAAACACTATTTCATCTCAAAAACGTCTCATTGAGCAGCTCCTGCAAGGATTGGATCCAGCAATAAAGAATCATACGTGGAAAATTCTCAGTAGCTCACCATTGCAAGTAACAATGAAAAAACTCAACAACTTAAAAGAATTTAGCTCTGAATTTTTCAGACACCTCTGTTTAAATGGATTGCAAAGTTCCGAAGAAAGAATTGAATTTTGTGGAGAAACTGAGCCTTCTAATTCTACTGCTCATACACATTTAGAATTCTTCGAGAAAAACCGCCGAAAACGATTTGTGCACCCTGATGACAAAGTATTGGACAAAATAATACGTCGTGCTGGGTACGCTCACGATTATTATGAGGAACCTGCACAACCTGAAGTCGTGATAGTAGTAGAAGAGGAAGAAAATGATAAAGGTAAAAAACTATTCGTCCCGAAGATTTTGGTGATAGTCGGTACGTATATTCTTTTGGTCCTCCTTAGTTTCAAAGCATTTTTTTTATCTCGTGCTGGAGAAAAAGGAGACAAAGGTGAACCAGGAATGGATGGTGTAAAAGGTGATAAAGGACTGAAAGGATTTCCTGGACATAAGGGTAAACAAGGATTTCCAGGTTACAAAGGTGAGAAAGGAGAACCTGGAGCGGATGGACTTCCAGGAGAAAAAGGGGAAAAAGGAATTCCAGGAGAAATGGGATTCCCTGGCGAGAAAGGGCATCCTGGAGAGAAAGGAGACACCGGGGAAAAGGGAGAAAAAGGGGTCAAAGGCCAAAAAGGGCAGCAAGGGAAACCTGGACACAGAGGGCCACGAGGACCCAGAGGACGACCAGCTTTCCACAGCACTCATCGCAAGAAACGAGAGTTGTACGAGATACGGTCCCGTTTTGAATTCAACCAAATAAACAAAAATGATTCCAAGTACGATGAACCAACTATTAAGAAATCAACCGAACTGATTCAAGACAGTTTTGAGAGCACTCTCATTGATAGAACAGTCAATAAAGTACCCACAAGAGTTATGGGTCCAGGACCTGAAAAAGACAAAAATTTCAATCCACAGACAATGGAGGTTAATTTTGCAACAATTGGTCTTGAAACTCAGTCATTACATAAAAATAATCTTGAAACAACTAACCCTAGTGTATTTCCAGTTGGACCAGACGGACGAAGTCCACAAAAGGAACTGCCGAAAGTTCTCAGCAGTGAGAAACGACAAGTTTCTCCAAACGAGAGTATGACGTCCCAAGAACGAAAAACAGCATCTAATCTTTTCCAACAGCTCCAGCAACTGTCTGTAAACCGAAATACGTTGAACCCCTACGGAGAAAATGAGTTCATCATATCAGCAATGAACGAACTTTGGCAACTCTATCAGACGCCAAACGGATGCATTCCCTGCCGCCTATTTGAGTATCTCATTGAGCAACCTAGCATGGATCTGGACTCATACATCATGTAAGTAAAACTAATCCCTGCCACTCGCATGCAGCTACAGAATAACAAGCTTTCAGCGCATGACACTTTGATGTACTTTAAAAAATGATTGTACAAAATTTCTATGGTGGAAATTTATGACTGTATGTTGTTTAGCTCTATAGTGCTTACTGCAAGCTTGGATACCGCAACTGTTATTGCTTTCAGCTTTCCAAACTAATATTTGACAAACATTTTAGTTTTGGTAAGATTAATCTCTCCTCACAGTCCTTGAAGTTTCCACACCTTCCCTATATTTCTCCTTACTGTACCAGGTACTTGCCCGTTTCTTATTTTTATCCCTGGAGTGCCTGGTACTTAAGCAGCGTACCTCTCCTCTGAAAACATAACACTTTCATGCTCTTCTCAGATCTTCTTTCAATGTATGATACTCAAATTTTTTATTTATTTTATACACAGTGCCTGGTACTCACGTGTCCTCCCCTCTCTCCCCACACTGCCTGGTACTCACGTGTCCTCCCCTCTCTCCCCACATTGCCTGGTACTCACGTGTCCTCCCCTCTCTCCCACACACTGCCTGGTACTCACGTGTCCTCCCCTCTCTCCCCACACTGCCTGGTACTCACGTGTCCTCCCCTCTCTCCTCACAGGGCGGGGTTCGCTCACGTGCTCGGGGACACTGGCTCCCTGCAGCTGCTGGACCAAGTGAGGCGGGCCAAGACGCAGAAAAAGACACTTCGCTGCATTCAATACGACGTCAATCAATGCAGAGTGGAACCCCTTTAAAGCATGCCAACATGAATTTTAACAGTTTTACTATGACCTAGTTTCGCTATTGACTTTCCTTTGATATGTGCTGTTACAAACAAATATATTTGAACAATGAAAAATTTCTGAGCGAGACTATGTGGTTCCTTGAAAGCTATGGAAATCACGTGCTAACCATGCTGAGTCAAAAAAAACTATTCCTAATTCAATCGCAAAAAGCGTCAGAGGTTCAAAATTTGTTTCAGAAATCAGAAATTCATAATATTTAGAGGCATTTTATTCTGTTCCTGAATGTAGAACCGCTGACCAGAATGTGTTTACTAGTCACTCGTATAGTCACTCGTATGACACTTGACACACACTCCTATAATAACTATTGATGTATCTGCTTAAAAAGTCGTCCCCTGCAAAAAAAAGATGCAAGAAAGTAAAATTCAGAGAAAGGATAAAACTGAGTTTGTCCGTAAAGTCTGACTTGCGGCAAACACAGTTGAATAACTGTGCAACCTAGTTTTTATACCAGGCGGTTGCCTGGTTCGTGTCTTGCTTTCGCTCAATTTATTAATCATGGAATATTATTTCACCAAATTTAATATATAAGTAATTTTTTCAACGTCTTCATATCATAAATGTAATTTTAATTCTAAGGTACGACTGGTGAAGCTTTTTTCAAACTAAACTGATTGCAAGTATTAAAAATCACAGCGGAGATGTAAAATGTGCGGTTACGAACATAAATGAAAATTCATGATTTTTGATGTCTTAGATAACTGTCGTAGTGCACGCGTAGATTCTTATGAATGCGAATTTATTTCATCAAAATACAATAACCGCTCCTGGATTCATCTTAATTTTCTGATGCTTGAATTTTTTTTGCTAATCTGAAACATTTATTTTCACACATGATACTGAGAAACGGGTTTTATTCTTTACAAATTTTATAACACTTAGTGCTGTCAATTGTCTGAGTTCATCTCTTTCCAACTGCAGCCTAGAAAAGCTTGCCTGAAAATATTTGTTATTTTGATTCTGATCCCAGTGTGTTTTTATTTTATATTGCACTTTGAATTGCAATGAAGGTTTTTGTTTCGGTGTTACAAATGCTACAACGTGTTGATGTACGCAGCTCTTTCCTACAGAGCTCTATTTTTGTTCTACAGAAGACGTGCTTTTCTCAGCAATTAATATAATCATCTACTCTTGTTGTGTTTACATGTTTGATCACATGAATGAGAAACCTTTAGGAAAGGGGTTTTAACACACACACACATCTACGCACACACACACACACATATCTACGCACACACGCTCAC